>ML784488.1:45571-62277 GCA_009831015.1 Picea engelmannii
TATATATATATATATGGATATATTTTTTATCGTGCGTGTCTCTATGCTTTATGTTTTTGTGTATGATGTATTTTTTATCTGTTGTGACAAATGTATGATGTTATGTATATATTGTTGTTTTAATGTGATAAATGCCAATCTAATACTAGGTTAGCCATGCGATCTACTACTTGATTGAGGTGTCTTGGAATATGTGTAAATTTGATGGAATCAAAGTTGCGAGATAGGAGTCTAACTTGCAGGTATTTGCGAAAGAGGAAAGGATCGTGAACATGATATACGTTGTTGAGATGCAGGACGACAAGATGGGAATCTAATATAATGCTAAGGTGACGAATGTGGCGGTGACTGGCCTTGGCGAAGAGACCAATGAAGATGTTGTATTCGGCTTGGTTGTTGGTGGCCGAGCCCAAACATATGCCACTGGAGTGGAGCAAGACATGTGAGGGGGTATAGAGGGCCCAAGCGACCAAAGCGATATTTTGGGTCCAGCGGCTGGCACCATCGGCATTACCGATGTGGTAGGCTGATGGATGATGCATCTGTCAATAACACAGATGATATATCAGACATGAGGAATAGTGGCGGTAAAGAAGACTAAGAACTCTACAAATGTGTACAAAGAAAAACCTAAGGTAGGGGGGCTACACTTAGGCATAAAACTTCTTTAAGTACAACCCGTTGACGGGTTCTTTGAGAGGTTAGCCTTTAGGGGAGGCCAAGATGTAGGCGCCTTTAGTGAGGCGGTGTTGTACAATGTAGGGTCCATTCCATAATGACTCAAATTTCCCATGAATGTATGATGCTATGTATATAATGTTGTTTTAATGTGATAAATACCAATCTAATACTAGGTTAGCCATGTGATCTGCTACTTGATTGAGGTATCTTGGAATATGTGTAAATGTGATGGAATCAAAGTTTCAAGATATGAGTCTAACTTGCAGGTATTTGCAAAAGAGGCAAGGGTCGTGAACATGATATATGTTGTTGAGTTGCAGGACGACAAGCTGGGAATCTAATAGAACGCTAAGATGATGAATATGGTGGTGACTGGCCTCGGCGAGGAGACCAATCACGACGTTGTATTTGGCTTGGTTGTTAGTGGTTGAGCCCAAACATATGCCACTAGAGTGGAGCAAGATATGTTAGGGGGTATAGAGGGCCCAAGCAACCGAAGCGAGATTTTGGGTCCAATGGCTGGCACCATCGGCATAACCGATGTGGTAGGCTGATGGATGATGCATTTGTCAATAACAAAGATGATAGATCATACATGAGAAGTGGTGGCAGTAAAGAAGACTAATAACTCTACAAACATGTACAAAGAAAAACCTAAGGTAGGGGGTCTACGCTTAGGCGTAAAACTTCTTTAAGTACAACCTGTTGACGGGTTCTTTGAGAGGGTATCCTTCAAGGGAGGCCAAGATGTAGGTGCATTTAGTGAGGTGGTGTTGTACGATGTAGGGTCCATGCCATAATGACTTGAATTTCCCATGACCGAGAGTGTCGTGGGTGATATCATAGGCTAACACGAGATCACCTTTGTTGAATAAGCGAAGGTTGACATGGCGGTCGAAGGTGGATTTGGACCATTCTTTAGCTGCCTCATTGTGTTGTAATGAAGATCAACGATCTTCATCAAGCAACTTTAAGGTCAACAGGCGCTGCTCCATTGGAGCAATGTCGGGTAAGAGCTTTATGGCAGTGCGTAACGTGGGGATTTCACACTCGATAGGGAGGGTGGCTTCAATCCCATGGACAAGGTGGAATGATGTAAAACTAGTGGCAGTTTTGACTGTCGTACGATAAGCCCATAAAGCAGAAAACAACATATGATGCCAGTTGGTCTTATGTTTGTTGACGATACGTTGTAGCATAGTTTTGAGGACTTTGTTGATAGCCTTGACCTGTCTGTTGGACTGAGGGTAGTAGGGGGAGCATAACTCATGGGTGAAGCCTAACTTTGAGGAGAGTTCCGCAAAGATCTCGTTATCAAAGTGTTTACCATGATCAGAAACTAATTGTAGTGGGACTCTGAATGAGGTAATGAAGTGGTTGAAGAAAAAATGCGTTGTTGTGTCAGCGGTGTTGTTAAATGTGGGCATGGCTTCGACCCATTTGGTAAAGTAATCCACTGCCACAACAATGTACTTGTGTCCATTACTAGATGGAGGATGGCAAGCCATGAAGTCTATGCCCCATTTACAGAAGGGGCCGACTGTGATGACTGGATGTAGAAGAGCTGGTGGAGCTCGTGTTTTGTTTGCATAAAGCTGCCATTTGTCGCATCACTTGACAGCGTGGATACAGTCATGAAACAAAGTGGGCCAGAATTACCTAGCTCAAATGCATTTTTGGGCGGTGAACATACCCGAGAGGTGACCACCGCAAGTTTCGTTGTGGAAATCGTTCAAGACTTTGTTAGCTTCATTGATGGTAAGACATCGACGAAGAATGGTGTTGACCCCACGTTGATAGAGAACGTCTCCGATGAGGAGGTATCGGGGGGGGCTGATGGAGAATTCGTCGACGATCATCTCAAGAGAGATGAGACCCAAACTTTTGTGTGCGAAGATAGACGAGGAGGTCGTCGTACCAGGGGTCATCGGAGGGGATCAAGAAGAGGTTTTCATCAAGGAAATCCTCATTGATGGGGGGCGCTTTAGTGTCTGAGGGAAAAGCCGTAATGATTTTGTCTAAGACGAGAGATCTTCTCTTCATACAATGGAAGAAATGGAAAATGGTGAAGAAATACAAATGCCTATTCCTTCAAGAGGTGAGTGGAATGGACTATTGCAATGGTGCTTGAAGGCTTCAAAGAGAAAAGAGGATTCTCAAAGAAGAATTCTTGCAACATAACAATACCTTGAAGATATTATTTTCTTAGCACACCCATGGCTCTTATTTATGGCATCCATTCATGGAAAAATGTAATTGGTTCATAGTGTGAACAAGGGGCCTTTTAGAGCACCCTCTAGCCCTTGACCAACCTCCAAGCTAGATTTCGCTCAGATATGAGTGTCAAATCGTGTTGGGGGTCAGACTAGAAGTGGTTGAGGGGCCGACAAGATCCATAAATGTGCAGTTCATAGAAGTGCACAGCTTTTCTTGTAGACAGTTGCGCATTTTGCGCACAGTGTGCACTGAGGCCTGTGTTAGCCTGGGCATTATGCACATTGTGTGTGTGCTTCCTTTGGTGAATTTGCGCACTTTGATTTTTGACCCAATTATATAGTTTTTTTTTCCTTTTGATGGATTTTAGTGTTGCAGGTGGATTAATTGTTGCTGGCATTGATGTTTTTCTTCAACCATTGTGTGTAATGTTGCAGACAATTTTTCAGTGATAACACACTTGTCTTGTGAAATTCACTAACTGGTTGCAGATCTTAGACTTTCCTCCTAACCATAGACACTGGTGCTCTAAATATCTCAACAACATGTCACCCCCAAGCTGGGGTTATGACTCCACCAGGGAAAAGGCTTCCTAATCCAAGCTAAGGTCTCACAAATAATGTTGGTGTTCTCTAGCCAAGGTACCAAACTCCAACAAAAATTCCAACCTACAACCTCTCCTTCTCTACATTGCAATCCCGCAGGTTGTCCCACTTCCCTTCCAGAGCTCCAACATAGACTTCCTATGATGTCTCAAAGCTTCATGGATCCAAGGACTCTATATGCACTTAAGAGTCTCCAGGCACCCTCCAAGCTTCACACCATGGACAACAACCCAATTCTCACTCTAGGGATCCAACCTTCCTCAAGGAAACCCAATGAGAATTGTGTAGTGAATCCCTAATAGAACTCCCTCATAATTCATGGGATTCACAGTCCAATATAAGGTTATAGAGATTTCCTATCTCTCCCTCCACTCAGTTAAGCAATAATAGTCATAAAATGACTAAGCATGGTAAATTGGTACAATGATATAGATCTGGTACAACCAAGTACAATATGAATGAGGTATAGTGAGTGAAAATGAATGAAATGATGCCCTCTTCCCATATAAAACATGGCTTAAATTTGCATGGCGCTTACTTTCCACTTAGAACTCAAAGAAGCACTTTGGAACCTTTTCCAAACTTAGGCTAAAATGCTCATACAACTTTTACTTTGGAAATAATATTATTTTTGGCATTAAGCCCCTTTATAGGCCTCCTAGCCCCCTCACCTTTCTCTCTTGTGGAATCCTAACCCCGTATACTCTTTTTGTCATATGGTCTACAACCATGATGCATTTTTATTACTTATAAGAGTTTATGTACAATTACATTACCAGGCTCTTCGACCTTTCATTTTTATAGGTACCCTGGCCCAAAAACATACTTTCTCATTGGCTTAGGTGTCATATGTACATATACATTTATATTCAGGGTATTACAATATATCCTGCAATGGTTATATTTTCTTCAATTAAGAGAGCTGAAATCATGTCTTCTATAATTTGAGAAGACATGCTAGTGATCCCTTGATTCATCTATGTTGATAACAATCGTCAGGTATTCATACTAGCACAAACGTCGTGGCTCTCAAACTACTGAAGTCGCAAGAGTGGAAACCTTGTCTTTCAAAGTTCGAGACTCTTCATATGGATTTAGACTCATAGACTCTTCCCTTCTCTAATACCATATTACAAAATGAGCTAGATCACTAAATGAGGAAAGTTGATATAGGAGTTGAGTCACATAACTAAGCTCAAAGGAAGATACTCACAATTACACAATATGATATTATCAATTAATAACTAGCACATTTATTACAATGGATTTTACCTCCTTACATATCATTATTCACCAAGCAAGTCATTTCCACTTATGAATATAGGATAGATCACTTTACACAAAAAGTGAATATTAACAAATCCTAAAGTCATAAAATGACTTTGTTACATAGTAAGCCTTATATCCTAACTTAAACACTTCGATGGATGAAAACTTCAAACAAAGTGGATTTAGTAAGATTCCCTCTAATAAGAACCTGTCCTTGAAGAAAATTAAAATTAAATATTGTAAGTTATTACTTGTCATTGTATAAGCTAATGATCTACTTAGAACTAGTAGTTATGCGAGATGAAGTAGGATATGAAACAAAAAATTGAAATGATCGAACTTGATCCCTGAATTATTATTTTGGCATGGAGATCTAGTAGAAGTTGAGTTGATCTCTCTTAAAAAGTTTAAGGATGGAAAATTTTGAGTGAATTGACACTCCCATGAAAGCAAGAATGAAATTGAGAAAAGATGAAGAAGGGAAGAAAATGAGTGCAACAAGAAATCAATGGGAAGTCATATTGGTGTTTACTTTCACTGGGAAGTCCTGTAATGTTCCCCTCTCATTGAAAGGACCAAGGAGGACTTAGTAGTCTAGTCACCCCTCTAGGCTATAGTCCAAGGGGAAAATGGGGTAGGAGGCGCTAAAGATGTCACTAAGTGATTTAATGTTATTTTTATTAAGTGACTTGGATGAAAAGGGAAAAATGTTATGGACTTAAGGAGAAATTAATACAATAACCTTAGTAAGAGTCATAAAGTAACTCAACAGAGAATTAGAAGAGGGAGGTATAAAAGAGTGAGGAGGGCACCTCACTCTTCATTTTGGCTATTCTTCTATTTGAGTTCATTTGAGCTATGCAACTTACGTTTTGAGGGTTTTGAGTCAATAAAACCTAGATATCAACAAGGAGGTGAAAGATCCCCCCGTTCCTAATCCAAGCTTGGAAAAGGAGGTGAAAGATTCCTCCCTCACCATTATATTCAATTCGGATTCATTTTAGGAGTCATTTGTGCAAGTAGGGCGCAGGTTGAAGGGTTTTCCAACAAGTAGGGCGCATTAGTTGAGGATAAATGATTCGATTTTCCTTGGGGAGGCCAGATCTATAGTAGATCACATTTCATGAGTGATTGCTACCATTATAACACCTTTTTGCATCAGTTGTTTGAGGATTTATTCTACATAGCTATTTTATTTATCAGTTGGGCACAATTGCTGAAGAATGGCGCATCATTCCTTGATGAAGTCTTGAGTTGGAAGTTTAGATTTGAGGGTTTGACCCCATACTTGCTCCATATGCATTCTACAGCTCCTGATCTATAGATTGGTAGTGTTTTCATAAGATTTGAAGGTCATCTTCAAGGAGGCCATAATTTATAGTTTTTTCAGCCAATGGGGAACACATCAACACCAGATCTGAAGGTTAAAGTCTTCCAGGGAAAAAAATTGATCTTGTATAGACTTTCAGTTAGTTGTTGGGGATCTAGGAGACCACACCTCTCTACTTTATTATATATTGAGGGCGTGTGCATCCCACACTTCTCTATTTTTCTATATTGTTCCAGATCTACATATCTATATATGGAGATAAACTTATTATATTAAATAAAAATCAAATCTGAAGTTTTTAAAAGTATTTATTGTGTTTACACTTATATCTTGTGATCTACTTTTATTATTACTCTCTATATGTTATAAACTCATCCCCAAACACTCCAAACACAACTTACTGAAGCAAAACCTGCATAAATAAACAAACAAGATCATAAAATTACGTAAATTCCCTAGAAAAATTGCTTGGGAACATTACATAAGTCATATTAGTATTATGTGCACTTACATCAATTTTATACTTGCCACAATGTTAAGGTATATTTAAAAAAAACCAAACTAGGTCATTGGAATGTTTCAAAGTTATATTATTAAAAAAACCAAACTTTTTTTCCAAAAGAAAATTGCTCATTATATTAGAAATGTAATTGGATTACATCATCTGACCCTCTTAACATATCGGATCATGAAAAGATCTGAGAAAAAACAAGAAAAAAACTTTTACTGCCTTTAACACTACACCGGTGTCCAATTGTAATACCAATAGAGGAAAATCCAAAAATATCCCTTACAAAAAAAATACATAGTCTTACCCACCATACTAAGAGACAAAATCTTATCACATGGAAAAGCTACTCAAGCATAGACTAGAAGACTCTAAATCTTCTAGTAGGGCCTTTGTTTCCATCTTCCCACTGAGTGTAGTAAATATTACCTCGTTGATCCTTGAGTGCCTTCTTTCACAAATCATCAGCCTCCAAGTTGAATTCTCTGTAGGAATGGGTAAAGGTAATCGCTCCAAAGTGAGTGCTCAAGTCTTTAATCTTTTTCTTCCATCCATCAAGCACCATGATCTGAAGTCTCCCCCTGCCATTGCACCAATCAATTATGATTTTTGAGTCTCCAATTATCTGCAGCTCTGTAAGATGTAATCTTGAGGATAGAAAAAGAGTAACTCATACACCAAGTAACTTAGCTCTGTTATTTGTACCAGGACCAGTGTTGAAGGTCCACTTATAAACTGCCCACTCACTAATATTGATAAGACCCGTATCTCCACTTTGTGATCCATCTGAAGAGGTCGCTCCATCAAACCATTCCACCAGAAGCTGCATCAGAGGAGGACCCATGATCCTGCATTTTTTAAGTCCTTTCCAGGAATAGATACATGTATTTAGAGATCCTAGAGACTTAAAAACACAACATTAATGGAAACTATCCCATTTTCAAAAAGTGCCTTGTTGCGCTCCAACCAAATATGCCAACAAATGATGGTTGGCAGCTCAGACAAAGCCGAGTTATGAGAAAACCACTTATCAAAACAACCTTCAACCGTAAATCCATCCCAACTAAAAAATTGCTTTAGACACCTGAAATAAGAAGACAAACTTGAAGGGTGAAATAACAATAGATGAATAAATGATTGATAGTCTCAGGTCCTCTAGAACAAAGCATACAATAGCTTGGGCCTTCCCACCCCTTTGTAATAGGTTTTCCTAGGTGAGGATTTGTTTTCCAGAATGAGCCAAATGAAGAGTTTGATTTTCAGTGCAACATTCCATTTCCACAAAGAATACCTCCATCCTCTTATAGTATGATTCCAACAGATCTTCGCTAATGCTTTGTATAGATTTTTTATCGAGAGGATCCTCGACTTATCGTCGCCTGCCCACATGAGTTCATCCTCCCTGTCCTATAACTGAATACTCGCCCTTGAGAGGACACTCCGAAAATCATCCCATTCTTTAGCTAAGTCACCCGAGAGTCCTAGAGTGGCTCCATCTTTCCAACATGAGTTAAGATAATCTGGCCTCGTTGCATTGTTTTCCTGAAAAAGAAAGGTGATACCTTGTTGATTTAAGGCAAGATGGACTTCCTTCCCAAGCCCATAATACAATCTCTGCCTACCAGGATCGACTGTCCACTACCTGGTCTCCAGCATAACCAGTGGCCAATAATCGAGAGAGCTTTAAGGAGATTTTTCCATGTCTGTGACGCCGAACCTGGGAACTAGAAACCGATCTGAACCAAGTTGCCACCGAGACATATGGTAAATACTTTTCCTTGATAACGTTATGCCAGATGCATGCCTTCGTCAACACTCTACACAATGTATTCACCGCCAATGCTTTGTTGAAGAGGAAAAGGTTTCTCAGACCACATCCCCCTACCTTCTTAGGATTTGCAATTGCCTCCCATCTGCAGAGGTGTAACCATTTCCTATCACTACAAATAGACCATAAAAAGGAAAAAATGAGTTGTCGAATCCTAACTAACACCTAATTCGACACTGCTGCCAAAGTCATCCAATTGACCAGTTGGATTTCTAAAACAACTTTTATAAGGACAAAACGTCCTCCAAGAGTAAGCGAACATTTACACCAATGATCTATCCTCTGTTTGAACTTTTGAAATAGCCATCGCCAGTCTTCTGATTTGTAGTTCGAAGATTTCAGAAAGTATCCCAAATACCTGAATCCAACATCAAGAATGATGAAATTATACGGGAAGATATCTCTAAAGGGAGCCAAACTATCATCATCAATGCTTGCATAATGAAAATATGTTTTTGAAATATTTATCTCTAAACCAAAAGCACCAACAAAACTCGTCAGAATTCCTGCAATCTCCTTCCATTCCTAGAGATTTTCTCTGGTCATTATCAATACATCATCTACAAAGAAAATATGTAGAATTTTGACAATTCTAGCAACCTTCACACCTGTCAATTTCCGTGCCACCTTACCCTTTTTAAGTAAGATACTGAGACCTTCCCTCACAAGGATAAATAACAGTGGGGAAAGCATACATACTTTTCTGAGCCCTCTACCTCAATGAAAAAAGTTTGATGGCTCCCCATTTACCAAAACTGCATATGTTACAAAATTAACACAACTCATAATCTAGTTTGTTATCAGCAAACCAAAACCCACTTGAACCAGGATCAACCTCAACAAATCCCAATTGATGAAATCGTAAGCCTTCTTTAGATCAAGCTTTAAGATTAAAGATTTTAATTTCTTCCTTTTATACTATGTAAGCATTCTTGTGTCGTCCTGACTGCATCCATAAATTCTCTCCCCTGTAGAAAGCCCAACCGTTCTTCCGACAGGCAGCGAGAAAGTATAGGTCGTAGCCTATTGTCATAATCTTTGCTATAATTTTATAACATAGGTTACACAGAGAAATGGGTCGAAAGTCAACAAAAGTTAAATTATCATTTACTTTAGGGACTAAAACTAGAAAGGTAGAATTTAAATCTTTAATCACCTCTCCCTTCCTCCTTGATTCCTCAACCATCCCAAGTAAATCTTCCCCAACTAGTTCAAATAGTGAAGGAAAAATTCAACAGTCCAGCCATCAGGGCATGGACTTTTATCCTTTGCAAAAGCCTTAAGTATATTCCACAGTTCCTCCTTTGTGCAAATTCTTTCTAATTGGATCGAGTCTTCCTCTGTAAAAATATGAGGAAATTGGCTAGCTAACATAGTCTGATCTTCTCGGAGGATACCCAAATCCAGCCCAAAATTTTTGAAAAATTTGACAGCTTCAGATTTTAAATCCTCTTGACCAAAAAATTCCTGGCCTGTCTCATCCTGAATCTCCCATATCTGCTTTCGATTTTTTCTATTGTTGACATAGTGATGGAAGAACTTGGTGTTCTGGTCACCACTTTTCAGCCAGATCGCTCAGGTTCATTGTCTCCACAAATCCTCTTCGACTTGTACGATTTTGAATCTATCGAGTTCAAGAGCATTTACTTGCCAACCATCTCCTAATTGTTTAAGTCAGTTAAGGAAGTATGATAGAGCTTCTACAAGTCGGATTCCAACTGTTCTAATCTCCTTGAAGTCTCGGACCTATTCTGGAAAGCCCAAGATTTTATATCGATCTTTAAACGCTTCAACTTCCATACCAATCTCCGTTGTAGTCTTGGTTCTTGTAAGAATTTTGGATCCTTCCAAACTTCTTTGACAATCTGAGTAAATTCATCTTCACATATCCACCTCGAGTTTAACTTGAAAGGGTAAATTTTATTGTACTACATCAAGCAAACTTGGAATTTTGCACTAACATATGAGGTGAACAATTTATAATGGTTAGATTTATTGATTCCAATTGGGTTAGTTGGATATATGACAAATGATCGATATTTGGCTATGCATTTTAAATGGGATCTATAACGATCTCATGGAGTAATTACAAGCATTATACAAATGTTTTCTTCTATTAAAACAACAAATATTTTCTTCTATTAAAGCAATGTGGTTGAGGCAAGTTTTAGTAGATATTAGAGTGAAGCAAAAAACTCTTATTATTAAGTTTTATGATAATCATAATGCAATTGATGTAGCATATAATGTTTGTTTCATAGAAGAAACAAACTCTTATTATTAGGTTTTATGATAATCATAATGCAATTGATATAGCATATAATGTTTGTTTCATATAAGAAATAATACATTGAGGTACACTTTATTATTTGAGTTAATTATAGGAAGAAGGTCATATCAAGTTGCAAACATATTTACAAATGTGTTAAGCAAAAATAAGTTTTTAAAGTTTAGAGTAGTGGTTGGCATAAAGGACAACAATTTTTCATCACGAGGGATTAATTGTAATTTTATGTAATTTGTCAAGCACATATATTGGTTAAATGTGAAGGTGAACCCACCATTTTATGTTGTATTATAGAAGGGAAATGGTATGAGGCAAAGATTGCCAAAGCACTAAAATAAGCATTTGAAGAAGTGTTGTAATGAGTATATGTTGATGTGGTGTAAGTGGATGAGGTGAAGTTGATCTAATCAACTTTGATCATTGACCAGGTCAACTTTGATCACTAAGAGCACAATGTTTATGAAGGTGTATGGAAATCAATCACACGATGTCACCATTATAACACCTCTAGAGCTAAAATATCTTGGAGGTCAACTTGATGCATTAGACGAGGATACAAATCTAGAGAAGCAAAGACCAAGTCAAGAGAAAACCGTAATGATCAAGTTTAAGTTATAAATATATAACATTTTGTAAGTGTTTTGGTTACATAGTGTGGAGAATTATTCTAAAGAGATTACAAGCCCAGTTTGAATTTTATCAGGGCAAGAGAGCCATACAAATTCTAGAAGTTGACATGTGAGCCACACAGAGTTTGTAGTGAACCATATAACTTTATAGAATTTTTCTTAGGGTTGGTCTCTAGCCCAAATTTATATTTTGAGCCTTTTCTTCATACACACAATCTAGGGCCATTACACTACCACTATACTTGTGGTATGCAACTTGAGTGAGTGATGTCACACACAATGTTTTTTTTTTATAAGTTTATTTGTCCTTTGAGATTGAAAAACACAAATATTTGCACAACATTACCCTATGTAGGGATCTGTCTTATGTAGTGCAATTCTATGTCATTTAAGAAGTAACTTTGGTGGTATTTGTTTAACGTAGTTTTGATTGTACATTGGTGTGCAAATCATTCTTGTGTTGGTATCAAATATTGGAGTGCAATCAACGATACAAAGTTGTTCATGTTTGCACATTATGAAGTTACGTGAAGATCATAATATTTGTAAAATAATTTGTGACGCTACATAAATAATAACCACAAACCAAAGATAACTTATAAAGTATGACATTGAATCCCTAACACTATTCATATTAGGGGAAAGACTTTGCCATCTCATAAAGTACCTTGCTAATTACAATTCAAATTTTTATAATGTGTCAAAATGGTTATGTTGATAATTGTTTTATCTATGTAGACATGAAAATTTAGATTTTAAGTCATTATTTTGAGCATTGATTTGGATATCTCTAATAATCTTAATATAGTCTTGGGTTAATGTTAATTGATGATTAGTCTAGTGGGTTACATTTATTGCATTATGTTTATTGATGATTGATAGATAGTTTATTAGGGGAAAGACTTTGCCATCTCATAAAGTACCTTGCTAATTACAATTCAAATTTTTATAATGTGTCAAAATGGTTATGTTGATAATTGTTTTATCTATGTAGACATGAAAATTTAGATTTTAAGTCATTATTTTGAGCATTGATTTGGATATTTCTAATAATCTTAATATAGTCTTGGGTTAATGTTAATTGATGATTAGTCTAGTGGGTTACATTTATTGCATTATGTTTATTGATGATTGATAGATAGTTTATTTGCCCTCTTCACTACACATACTCAATAGAGTATAGAGTATGAAGCAGGGTAAACAATTAAATTTAGCTCTTTTTCAAGAGTGATTTGAGTGCTAAAGTCTATGGAGGTGTACATACCTACCCCCCTCTAAATTTGAACCTATAACCTCCAAGGAGAAAACACATGTTCTTAACTATTAGTCCCCACTCAGAACAATATATTTAAAAAAAACATAAAGTCCACTTAATTAAAAATAATAATAATAATTATAAAATTAAAGTAGACTTAATTAAACAAAACAACAATTCCACCCACAATGTAAAACTTGACATTAAATGAAATAATAAAAATAAATTACATCTTAAGAAATAGAATCCCACTTGGTGTTTGATAGACCCGAATTTAAGATGGATCTATGCTAGTTATAATAGAGCTATTTAATATTGTAGCAAACTTCCTTACATAAGGAATCACAAATTTGATCAATTTGAAACTTTTATCAAATTTTCAAAAATCTTAATTAATTCAAAACTAAAAAATACCCTTAAAAACATCTTTACAACTTACACAAAAGTAAATCATGATAAAACTTTTATCATATCTAAAATTTCTACCAAAATTTTATTAAAAGATGTTCCAAAAAAAACATATCCTCTTACAACAAAATTAACTTACTGAATAGTAAAATTACACATTACCCATACTCAAAAGTTAATCTATACCATTTTGAATTTATAATCTAACTATTTCAACATGTTTTAGATCATTTAAAATATGCTTAGTTAAACATTTTATGTTTATAAATTTTGTCAGAAATGTGGTTAGAGATTATTGGAAGTGTATATTAATATGATTTTTTTTTCACGAGAAAAAATGCTCTTTATATTCAAAAGGATATAAAAGTTTACATGGCGGATTTCTAATACATCAGCGGATCAAGCCAATTCCACAATTACTTGGATCAAAACCATCTATGGCCCAACAAATACGGCAAATTGTCAAAGATCTGAATTTTGCTGATAAGGATCAAATCAAAGATTTATCTTATATGAAGTGCCTTCATGACCATCCTCCCAAAATGAAAAGTAAATTTGACTCGGGGGAAGGAGCAAAGCTTTTTTCGAGAGTGAGTCAGCCTCTTTGTTTTCTTCTCGGAAAATGTGCTGGAAGGTAAGTTTTCTGAAGAGAAGAGTAGCATCTTTGGTCCGTGCCTTCCAGCAATTAAGGGCTGCCACTTGGAGATCTGCTAATCCATTCAGCCAATCAATAGTGATCTTGGAGTCACCGAGGAGAAGCAAATCATCGGTGTGGCGACTAGCCAAAATGAGCGAGGTCCAAGCCCCAATGAGCTCCGCCTTTGTGTTGGAACCCTGACTGCAGTTCAAAGTCCAGTTAATACTTGAATGAGAATTTAACACTATTTCCCCCCCTGCTCCACACAGCGCGCCTCCCAGTTGAGAGGCCCCGTCAAACCAGGCCACCGCCCTGTCCAAAGGAATATGAAGAGGTCGCCTAACTGTTGGCTTAACTTGTAATGTCCTAACAAGTTTGTTTGCTTTAGGAAAAATGTGAGAACTGATGTGAAGGATAGAAGGCTTCTTGGCGTTGAAGATTGCGTCGTTTCTGGCCAGCCAAACGAACCAGCAAAAGTGAATTGGAAGCATTGGAAGAGTGGTGGAATTGTGAATCCAGTGTTGGAAGCAAGAAAGAATATTGTTACCAATCCAATGATAAAAATCTTTAGAGCCGCTGTAGTTGCTGTCCAGAGCGCTCGGGTAAAAGAGCAGAGAACAAAACCATGGAGCGAAGATTCAATGTCTTGGGCACAAAGCGAGCAACGGCTTGGACCCTCCCAGCCTCGCGCTTGCAAATTATCCCAGAAAAGTAATTTATCTTCCAGCATGAGCCAAGAGAACATTTTGTATTTTAAGGGGCAAGAGGCCTTCCAAATCCTCTGTCTCCAGGATGTTGTTGATGAGTTCCAGGAAAAGGCGGCCAGAGCATTATAAACATTTTTTGTCGTTATTCTGCCTGATCTATCGCCCCCCGTCCAGAGAAGAGAGTCCACCTTTGACTTCAAATAAATGCCTGATGCTTTGAGAAGTTGGGAAAGATTATCCCATTCGGTCCAGTGTTCCAGATTTAAATGAAGATCCGATCCGCTCAGCCATGAGCCGCCGAGGGTGCCTGTAATAGAAGTGCTAAAGAATTGATGTAAAAAAACAAGATTTTTGCTGTGCAGATGTGCTCGAAGAGATGTGGAGAGAAATGCATTTCTGCCAAGGTCCAGAATACAGTCTCGGCCAACTTCAATCAAACGACCATCCCCGAGATCCCACGAGAGCCACTTTAAAATTATCGGATGTGTGGCAGAAAGTTTAAGAAACTTATAATTGAAACTTATATTAATATGATTGAAACTTATAATTAAAGTGTTTAAGAATTTTTTAAGAATGTTGAATCCATTTATATATTTAAAAATACAATTTAATCAATAAAATTAAGCTATTTTACCCAAATTTATATTGTCAAATTCTATTTAAAAAACTAAAATTTAAAAGATTTAAACAATTTATTTAAAATAAAATTGGATGATTACTTACTTACTTTCTATTAGTTGTCTAATTATTCTATAAAATAACTTTTTTAATTCAATATAAATTTAGATGAATATTTTTTTTGTTATTCAAAATCTATTTATAAATAAAAAATAAAAATAAATTAACGTGATAAAAAACCTTGGATTATAAAAATAATCCATCATCATTGTAAAACTTTAGCGTACAGCTTTTCTATTATTCATTCCCCGTTTTCGGTTGCTCAATTAACTCCAGTTATAAACGCGTTTTTACCCCGTGCCTATGGGGGACCATTTAATACTTCAACAATAAAAATAATTTCGATAATGCCTCCAAGATCACCATTCCTATTCAACCCTACTACTCAGCCCTATTCAACCCTGCTACTCAGCCCCTTCCTTCCAATCATTCAAACCTGCTAGTCAATGCCTTCCAATGATCTATGGTTATCCAGTGTCGGCCGGCGTCCTCTTCATTCTTCTCTTTCAAACACTACCTTCCGGACTTCATCTTTCGTCCATTTATATTGCAGAGATGATATCTATTATGGAAACCGCTGATCTGAATGAAACCCCATTATTATCTTATCATCTACCAATGCCAAATTCCCTGTTTCCTCATCTTCTATTTAATGCAAAGTCCGACTTCAAATTCCCCAATTTCTGCACCGAAATGCCAGTGTCATCCATACCTCCACCAGACAGGGCTGTTGCCACAGTATTTCTACTCAACAAATATGGTTTGACAGACGAAGATATCACAAAGGCCTTCAGAGATCGCAATGGCTTGCTCCATAAATCAAGCCAGAATTTGGAAGACGTTTCGGAGCTGTTAAATGAATGTGGTTCGACCACCCAGATTCGAAGGGTGGTTCTGAAGAACCCCAAGTTTTTATTATATAAGTCCGGAAGAAATCCAAAGGCTACGATGAGCTTCCTTAGGGTTTTCATGGAGGAAAAGGTTATTGCCAAACTCGTTTACAGTGATTCAGGGACTTTTAGTTCCAGTGAGGATAAGCTTAAATCCGCGATTTTACTCTTGCAAAGATTGGGTACTGAGGGTGACGCATTATCAGAATCAGTGGCAAGGCAGCTTCATTTCCTCGCGACTTCAGCGGAAAAAGTTATGGAGTCATTTAAACTGGCCGAGGATTTAGGGTTCAGTAAGGGATCAAAAATGTTTACAGATGCCGTGGGTGCAATATTGGGGATAGGAAAAGAAAACTTAGATGGAAAACTCCGGTGTTTGAGCAATTTAGGTTTTTCGGAAAAACAAATTTCGGATGTACGGAGGGGGCAGCCATGGATTCTGGAGCTGTCAGAGGAAAAGTTGAAGAACAATGTGGATGTTTTGGTCAGTTATGCAGGGATTTCGTTGGATGATCTCGCCCAGTATCCATCTCTTCTTGGATACGGCTTGGAGAGGACGATGATCCCTCGGTATAGAGTAATGGAGGCATTGAAGTCCATGCAAGTGCTGAAAACAGAGATGGGTTTCCCACGTGTTGTTAACTTGTCAGAAAGACGTTTCTTGGAGAAAGGTCTTAATTCCAATGCCAAATCCTCCTCGGTTCTGCAGGATGTTTATCGCGGTGGGAAAGCTGGAAAGTTGATCATTAGCAGGGAGACATACAGTGAGTGTGTCTCAGT
>ML784488.1:63663-111627 GCA_009831015.1 Picea engelmannii
ATGGGTTCTGGGGCTTCTAGAGGAAAAGTTGAAGCATAATGTGGATATTTTGGTCAATTCTGTGGGGTTTCCGTTGGCTGATCTCATTAAATGTCCACGCCGGCTTGGATACAGCTTTGAGACGAGGATGATTCCTCAGTATACAATAATAGAGGCATTGAAGTCCATGCAAGTGTTGAAAACGGAGAAGAGTTACCCAGGGGTTGTTAAGTTGCCAGCAATACGTTTATTGGAGAAATATGTTAACAAGTGAGATAATAAGTGGACAAGCTTAACCTTTCCAGTAGTTTATTTTCTTCCGGCAAGGCAAAACTCTGTCTTGTTTTTCTTAATTTTTCAAAATTCTGATGATCCAAAAAAAAAAACGAAGTTACCAACTCATATCAACAGAGAATATTGTGAATTATTTGAACATTAAGTGTTTAGGGATTTTATTCCTGGTGTTAAAATGAGTAGTACAGTTGTAATATAGGATGCCTGCTTCATTTTTTTGATGTGGCAGATGATTCGTTTATTGATATATGCATTTTGGAGAAAAAACAGTGTTCCTGATTCATACTGCTACTATTTGGTAGTTTGTCTTCATTATACGCTTTCCATGTTGTAAGGCCAAATATTCAAATTTGAAGTCCTCATTTTCAGGAGTCAAACATTGACATGATATAATACCTTCTAAGATTGTTTGTGTATCCTTTAGTTATCTGTGTTCCTTGTGGGCCTGTAATGGGTTATGCTTTGCCGGCTGCTTGTGACTTTTGGGCCGACAAATTCCCATGGTTGAACAGATGTGTTGATATATGTAGGGATGAATCATTCCATAATACTGTTTTGGCATATACTATTTAGTGCAGATTTCTTATCTTTGACGAATTTGAAATGCGGTTGAGGAATTTTAACCACATTTTCATTCTTGTTATTAACATGTTTGGATGGGTTGTGCAATGTGGATTGCTCTCATTAAAGGTCTTTTCATGTATCATGAAGTATAATGTTGTTATCATTTGCATTTTCTTTAAAAATATATGGACGTTTACTAATAGCATTTAATGGATGTTAACTGTGTTAGGAAGTCTATAGGTTACTTGGAGATGAGTGTAAAATATTGATGTCTAGAATATTTGGGTGAATGAAATCTCTTTAGTAGCATGTACCTACAAGTCTCAAGGTTGGGAGTGAGAGTCTTGCTCCTTTAGTGTGTTGCTCGTTAGAATGGAGATCATCAATTTCAGATGCGTAGTTGTTGGGCCTGCATGATTCCATAGGTCACTTTATTGAACAAGGCTTCATTTGTTTGAGAATTTCAATGGATATGTTCATAGAACTTAACCTGAGAATAATGGGAGCTGTGTTGAAACTATTCAACTCATGATGATCAGATCTGTGCTCAAAGAGTTAATTCCGACAACTAACAATGTAAAGATCAGGAAACAGTTATAAAAGAAACAGATCTGCTTAAACAGTTATAAAAGAAACAGATCTGCTTAAACAAAGCACTGTACGAAAACTCGAGCATAGATACTGCATGCCACGAGATTAGATCAAACCAGTGGAAAACTAATGGTTAGATCTACATAAACAGTGATTTGGAAATTCAGGATAGCATACTGTAGCAGCAATCACATTCTTTGCTGTTAGCTATGGAAAGATAAATTACACAGCTTGGTTATCACACAAGCTTTTCACTTAAAAATCATACTTCCACACATTAGCAGAATCGCTCTACTACCCTAGTTTAATCTCTGGCAAAATCCCTCTACTAAGGCTGAATGAACCATCGACTGCTCTCTTAATCTGTAAGGCATATTCTAAATGGTCTGCCCTATCTCTCCTTTGTAGAATAGGAGATATCTAGGGTTTACAATGCATGTAGACATACTAAGTAAAGCATCTAGGTTCACTGTGTCAAACCTTAATCCTAATCATATTAGAATAGAGCACCCAACTTACATGAGTAAATTTCCTGGAATAGAACGCATACTAGGAGATGATGCATGCATGAAAGCAAGTACTTCACTCCTAGTGATCTGCACCTTGTTCTAAATATGGAAAAGCCTCTAATTCATGCACTTTCCTAATTAAGAATTGATACTAAACTAAAGATAGAAAATCATCATTCTAATTTTGGAACTAACTAAAAATGGAAATTGTCCAAGTTGGTGCATGCATGCTGGAGGCATGCATGTGCCCTCTACAATAGTCTACTTATGTTGCAGGTCTTCCAAGACACTCTTTTTGCTGTGCCTTCACTGCACTGTCTATTTGCTGTGCGTCAAAATCTGGGGTTGTGTACACTGCGCTATGTATGCTGCAGTGAATTTGTTGTTGTTGAATTTGATGCTGTAAAATTTACTCATCACATTGTGCCATATATGAGATTCTCTCATTCCAAGTGCATCATTTTCTTGAGCCAAGCAATCTCCGCTCACAATGGTGTACCATCTCTCTAGCGTAGTAATCAATGAAGCAATCATTGTTCAACATGCTACAGGGGAATGGAGAACAACTTAGAGCACCTAGGTAAACTAACACTCCCGCTTTCTGAGGAAGGTGTTCTTCACCATACCAAGATACTCTCTCAACATCTTGAACTTTCGCTCTGCTAGTGGTTTCAATGTAATGTTCATCCCTTGTGAATCTAATGGAACATACCCCTGGACCACTGCTCCTTTCTATATTCTGAAATCTCTTCAGTACAAGGAAAACTTCCACAACAAAGTGACAATCTCCGATGTTTTTCATATCAACTTCATTGACCAAATTCTTCTCACACCACGTCATGCGCTGTTTAGGACTTCCTACAATGATAAACTCATCTGTATACAAAACCAAGACAACAAATGGATCAAATTATCAAGAAACCAAAGATAAATTTGCACAAATCTTGGAAAAACTCAACATAGGTAATATAACTCGTTGATCTTGAAATACCAAGTTTGTGGTGCTTTCATCATCCTACATATACATGTATACTTTTGTAGACTTTACCAGTCAAATAGCTGGGTGGAGAGAGTTTGAAACACCAATTTGATGGCTGGCTTAGCTATGACATTAAAAATAGATTATTATTATTATTATTATTATTTTAAAATCTCTGACATCTGAACCAAAAGCTTGAAAAAGGTCAACTCCCTTTTTTTTTTTTTTTTTGAGAGAATCTCAAACAAAAACATATCCTGGTACTCTTCAGTACTCAGTTGGTTGCATGCATGGAATCAATCATTGATTCTATTGATACCTGCTCTGCATGTGCCGCCGCATATCTTTGCTTTACATATGTCTTCACATTGCTGGAAGAATACTCCATCATGGTATCTCGCTGCACCTGCTCTGCATGTCCACAAATCTTGGAAATCATCACAGTTTAGTAAAAAAACAAATCATCGACCTATCATTGGGTCACTGTGTCCATCTTAGGCAACAAATCCAGTGCAATCACTGGAGTAACCAACCTCTCACAGGTCCCATACCTATCACAGGGTCAGTGTGCCTATGTTAGGCAAGAGTCCGCTCCAATCACTGGAGCATGCAGCCTCTCACAGGTCCTGAACCTATCATAGGTTCGTCGAACAATACTCAAATCATTGGAGCTTCCTTGGGCATCACACCTATTCATCTCTCGCATGCATGTATATGCTTTAATTTCTGGAGATTTTTTGGGCATTTGGTCCACTGACCCCTCGGGCCCTCACAGGTCCTTGTGCCAATCTCCTGCATGGATCATTCCAATATCTAGGTATCTCTGGGCATCACACCTGAAGAAATCCTTCAATAACGATTCCCTATCACAGGCAGCAACCTTCTCCATACGTTGGTCAGAAAACTTTCACTGTACCAACTCTTATACCGTGTTGAAATTATTCAACTCGTGATGATCATATCTGCACTAATCTTTTTTTCCCTACAACTAGCAACTGAAGATTATGAAACACTTATCAAAACAACATATCTGCTTAAACAAAACACTTTATGAAAACTCAAGAGTGTATCATGGGATTAGATCAAACCAATGGAAAACTAATGGTCAGAACTACATAAACAATGATCTAGAAGTTCATGACAACATACTAGCAGTCTGTAGCAACAAATCACATTCCTTGCCATTAGCTATGGAAAAGATAAATTACAAAATATGGTATCATACACAAAAGTTCATGACAACATACTAGCAGTCTGTAGCAACAAATCACATTCCTTGCCATTAGCTATGGAAAAGATAAATTACAAAATATGGTATCATACACAAGCTTCTCACTCAAAACTTGACTATCACACACTCGTAGAATCACTCTACTACCCTCGTCCACTCTATAGCATAATCCCTCTACTAAGATTGAATGAATTACAAACTGCTCTCTTAATCCCTATGCCATATTTTCAATGGTATGCCCTATCTCTCCTTTTTAGAAAAGGAGAGATTAGGGTTTACAATGCATGTAGACCTACTAAGTATAGCACCTATGTTGACTGTGTCAAACCCTAACCATAATCCCCTAATCCTGTGTAAAATAAAGTGCCCAACTTGCATGAGTAAATTTCCGAGAGTAGAGTTCCCTCTAGGAGATAATGCATACATGAAAGCAAGTGCCCCACTCATAGGGATTTGTGCCATGTTCTAAATCTGGAAAAGCCTCTAACTCATGTGCTTTGCTAACTAAGTTTTGATACTTAACAAAAGATATAAAAACGACTTTCTAATTTTGGAAAAATTAAAATTGGAATGTCTAAGGCTCCGACATGCATGCACCCTCTACTACTTATGTTGCACACCCTAAGACATTCTTTCTCCACCATTCTATTTGCTGCAGACATGAACTGATGGAAGGAATTTGGTCTGCGTGTATGTTGTGCTGTGTATGCTGCACTGAGTAGAACATACAAAACATTGTGACATATTCACACCAAGAATAATTAAAATATCACCACTAAGAATTAGGCATTGAGATGCATTGGTTCATTTTACAAGCTTTGGAAATTACAATTATTACAAATTATCTTGCAATGTAGCTTATTTAAATCTACACCAAATTCATCCTTATAGTAAGCTCCTCCAAATGTCCCCTTAACCAAGTTATTAGACAATCCCTGGGCCGTGCTTGATGCAACCCTTGAAAAAATGTTATGTGGATGTGTCATACTAATGTTGTGTTTGTAAACACACCATGTTTGTGTAGACAAGTAAATCTATTTATATGAGACTAATAATAGCCTAATTTCACAATCATTTGAATCTAGTTTCTTAAAAAAAGAGAACCTTGATTCGACTAAAGAGAACCTTGATTCGACTTTTCAATGAAAAGTTATGTTGTCTACAACACATAGACCTTTTTCTACTATATAGATTCAAAACTTGCTCCAATACCACCTATAATGTTCCTCGATGTAAATCAACACACTATTATTCCAAAACAAAGATATGAGTTGAAGACTTGAAGTAGCAATATTAAATGTGATGGGAGTGAAGCTTATATACCAAAACACTAAAGATATAAAGAACGAAGAAGATGGGACATCTACACATCTAAGAGTGGATTGCACCTACAAATTCAAACAATGGAAGAAGAAGACTCCAAAATGTGCTTCAAAGATTAATATTGATTTGATTGATTGATAATTATGAATTGATTACAAGAGAGGTGGAACAACCTTATCTATACAAGAGAACTAAATCCTTGACTTGTGCCCCAAGTTATGTTTATTGGGTAACACACTAATTATCTTTTTGAGGCCTTATATAACATAAGTGGTATTGTACACTATTAAATGTCCGAAGATTAAAACATTATTATAACACTATGAGCTTAGATACAAAATAACTCAAACATATATTTACTCGTATACATAAAAATCTTGTAAACTGAACACTCAAATTATGCTTCTGCCTTTCGCACTTCACTTCTTTTTTAATCGTACATCACTATCCACTTACCCACAAAAGGTTTCATTAAGGCATGTTCCTATTTTTTGAACTTAATTCTAAGTGTTACTGCACTAGTACTGGAGTTTGATCAGTGATCAATAACACAAATTGTTCTACTCATATTTTAAGGTTTTGTCAAGAGCATAGTGTTTAGCATAACTTCTTGTATGGTACCAAACCTTGCATTTGTGTAGTTTTGTTCCATACATCTAAAATTTTGTAGAACAAAATTTCTCTCATCATTAGACCTGTTATCTCATGGGAGTTACCCTATATTTTTTCATGACAACACCATTGTAAGACCAAGAAGATGCATGTCCTAAAGCCTTGTAGGCCATGTGGATGATTATGTATATGGTGTCCTAGGCCTTTGATGGTCAGCCATGCTCGGTCCCTCTAGACCCCACTATCAGTTCCTTTTGTCTTGGATAGGATTGGAGACCTTGAGATGGATCTATTGGGATTCATGGTTTAGAGGAGCCATTGATTTTTGTAGGGGTGATCGCACTATGTAAGGCTTGTTACGCCCATGGTTTCACACACACCTATGTCTTTTTCCCACATGGTGTAGTACTCATTTGTAGTTCTCAACATGGAAATCTCACAGTTCACAACATCTTGTGTTCTGCGAGGTAGTCACAGATTCCAATGCATGGGGTCCTGGAACAAAAAATACAACAAGGGCTCAAATTGACTGCCATGATGTGTACTCAACATGCCATATTGAAATTTTGGCAAAATAAGGTTTTTCAAGCAAAAATCAGCTCCTAAAGGGCGACACATGCATATATACCTGGTAAAAATTGCATAATACAGTCATTCCAGGACTTGCAATGCAATGAAAAATCTGTTATCAAAGGTCAAGCAAGGCTCGTTCCTGACAAAACACGTGTCAGAATCCTTCAATCTGGAAAATGTTACGTGGATTCAGTAAAATCAAGACAAATAAAGGGTAGTCATGAGCATATTTATTGCGAGTGTGAAGGTGGAAAAAGAAAATCCTACATTGCATATGGATTATAAGACCTCATGCGCTCCTTCCCAACCTTAAAAGAGAGTCAACTTAAAATTCCAAACAAAATTAAGTAAGTCTCTCAACCTCTAAGGGATTCACCACAATTTTTGCCATTAATTTTCTAAGGGAGCCACCACATTAACTAAGCCGTTGGTAAAGGTAATCGTTGAAGATGTTGTTAAATTTGGCAGCATCGACAATCATTCTCCAATGAGAGGGGCTATATGGGCCACCAAGGCTAGCCAGGGAGATTTGGAGAATTAACTAGTCTTGTGAGGTATTGACAAAAGCCAGGGGGAACGTACAACCTCTGCAATTCAAAAGAAAAGTCAGGACGAATGAGATGCTATATGATCTTGTGAGTCAAGCCAAGGCAAAGGTAAAAGCCTTGTAAGTCTAAGACAAAAGTCAAGATGTAAGTCTAATGCAAAAGTTAGGGGGAACGTACAGCCTCTGTGAGCATGGACATTCTAGTGCAAAAGTAAGGGGGAACGTACAACCTCTGTGAGCATAGAAAAACTAGTGCAAAAGTCCCGGGGAACGTACAACCTTTGTGAGCCTAGTCAAGCCTTGTGAGCCATGAGCAAAAGTCAAGGCATCTAGCAAAAGTTAGGTTGAACATAAAATTCCTGAGTTAGAAACAAACAATCTTCCCAATATTGCAAATGATGTAAATGTATTGATCTAGTGTGTTGGCACGTATAACACCTCCCACCATGAAGAAATTCGAATTGTTTTGTAAAGAGTCAAGTTGTAAAAAGTCAAAGTTGCATGTCTAGGTCAAAGTCAAAGTTGTCAAGTTTGTCACATGTCGCATGTTGCATGCATGCATGCATGTGTAGTTGCATGTTGCATGCATGCATGCATGCATGTCATGTGCATGCTAAGGAGTTCACATGCATATCATGTCAAGGGAGAGTTCCTAACTGAAGTGTTTAGTTCTAAATCTAGTTGCTGAGTTAAGTTGAGTTGTAAAAGCATGTAGTCATGCCTCTAATTCGAGCCCCCTCCTCTCTACCTCTCCACTCCTATATAAGAAAGAGGTCGACCCTCTTTTCTACACAGGGTTATGCAACGAATAGGTGAGGAAGCTGAGAGGTATATCAGTCATAGAGAAGGCGCATCATTGAGAGGTGTATCAGTCATAGAGAAGGCGCATAACATAGAGGTATATCAGTCATAAAGAAGGCACATAACATAGAGGTATATTAGTCCAGTCTAGAGTGGTAACAAAGTGGTGTATCAGTAAATAAGAGACAACTGTATCAGTCAATAAGAGGCAACAATAACAATCAATAAGAGACAACGATAACAGACCATAAAGAGGCAGCGTAACCATCCAGAAGAGGCATTGTATATCAACAAAGATACATCTTCAGTGTTGGTCTGTAACATGTGATTATAAATCAACAAGATCTCTTAATTACATAGTCAGGTCATAAGATCTTAATTACATAGTCAGGTCATAAGATCTTAATTACATAGTCAGGTCATAGTCAACTTGGCAAGCTCTTTAAGAGCAAAATTTCATGGTGGAAAATTTGTCAGTGGTCATACATTATTAATGCAATAAAAGGAGATTGTTTGTTGGGGTTTTTCTCTTTGTATAGAGTTTCCCCAGGGTACATGTGTTGTGATCTTGAATGCTGATAATTTCTTATGATTATTATTGTTCTAATTTATGAATGATGTCAAGCTAAGTTCTAAGTACAATCAAAATTTAAAGAAGTACTCACATTGTTAAATCAAGCTCATATTTTAACAGATGTGTGGGGTCAGACATAGCCGTGGCACTCTCAATTAATAAAATCACTCCATCAATCAAGTAAATTGCACCATTTCCAAGGTGAATCGTTGCCCAATAAATTAAATTTCCATGTTGCCTAGCTGTTGGGCATTTTCAAGTCAAAGAAATCGATGGTGAAAAATAAAGTGAGTCATGGGCCAAATTTCATAGCCATTGTAGTCAAGGAGATAAATGATTGGACACTTCAAACAAAGTGATGCTTCCATAATTTAAATTGGTCTACAATAAAGTAAATCTTCCCAAATAAATTGAGCTGCCATCTTCAAGATAGTTGTGACTATTCAAGGGGCAAATTGGCACATTTCTCAAGGTCAATGGAACGTTGGAGTTTAGCTAGCCGATTTCACACTCAACCAAGCTATCGACTCTCACTCGAAGCTAATCAATCCTCTTTTTAAGCAAATCAAGCCTTTTTCTGCTAGTTGTTGCATCCTTGAGTCAAATCGACCCCCTCGTGGGTGTTTTTTATTGATTAAAATATTGTTTTTCTTGTAAAAGGACTTAGTCTCCGGGTTGTGGATGACAAGTCAAACAATTATATTTTGGGAGAGGGATAAACTAGTCGTTACAAAGAAAAATTATATAACGCTGAACCCTCTTCCCAAATTGTTGTTGTTGAATTGTGAGATCATTATGCCATTCAATAGAAATTTTATTTTCCAGTGCAATTTGTGGGGTTGATTCTTTTATGCTTTTTCTTCTTAGTTTGTTGCAATTGTGTTTCATAGAATAGACACAAGTGTTTTCTGGATTAGTCTAAGACGATTGGGTTGATCCATTGAGGGGATGCATAGTCATGTGGAGGGAGAGGTCAAGATGCTAGTCTTAATCTTGTCCTTTGTTGGTATTGGGTGCTAGTCAAACCTGAGTGTTGGATAGATTCTTGTCGGGGATCTCTTTGGAAAGGGTAAGATTTTACTTGGTGCCATAGTCAACCCAATGGTTGGAGACCATCTCCATTGAGGGAGCTTTCTTGGCAGAATTCAGAATCTTGTATCACTATTCTAGATTAGATTGGGTGTGATAGTCTCTTCGACTCCAATTCCACTATGTAATACAAAATTTACGGTTGACAAAGAAAAGGTTGTGATCGCAATCTGGTGCTCTGAAAGGTAAAGGTAAGGCCTAGGTAAACCTCACTACAACAACCATCTATTTATTTAAAAAATCAATTAATCTCCTTTTCTTTTCCACTTTAAGAAAAATAAAAAACACAAAAATATTTTATCTAGCTCACACTCAAAGTTTTATCTTCATAAGCTAGCTAATCCTTGGTATTTTAAACTCTAGATTTATTGTCATCCAAGGAAGTGATTTACCCTCTATTTTTCTGCGTTAAAATCATACTTCACGAAGGTATTGTAAGATGTTTTTTGCAGCTCTGCAGTTTATTACGACAAATCTATCCACAGATTCAACAAGAAACCTCACTAAAGGGTTTGAACAAGTAAGTACATTCCATTTGTAACCCTGTGTTTTTATTTCAGATCTGATTTAATTGCTTATTATTGTTTTTTTGGTGTAAAATAGACATTTTCTAGCCATTACAAGTCATATTTTACTGCTAGAATAAATTTTTGGGTTTTGACCTTAGGGGGATTTGAACCCCGCTTGATGCAAGTAGTTTCTAGATTGCTAGAAACTCACAATTACTTGCATATCCAAAGTTTTGGGCCACTGATATCATCATTAACTCGTTGTCCAAGATTCCCCACCTATAGATCCATTGATCTAGTGTATTTTCGCACGTAGGGGTGACCCTAAAGGGGCATTTTGCTTGTTGTTTTCTGTGTTTTCCAGCATGTTTTGCATATCTGAAAGTACAGGACATAGAGATACTTGTCAACTTATCATGCGGTAAACCAATAAAATCATCTCTCATTTGGTAAGGGCATTCATCCATCAACTTTGTGTTGTTAAAATAGTTATATATTGCAAGGTTTGCGTGGCATTTTGCTTGTTGGTCTGCATTATTTCTGCAGTTTATTTCATTTCCAAATCAGTTAAAGTCAAGTAATTAAATCCTATCTTCACCTTAGACATCAATATTAGGCACTGGTCTACCCATCTCCGATGAAGTTGTGTGTATATGTTCAGATTAGGGAAGCTTCCCATAGCCTTTTGTAGGAGTTTGGCTTAAAGAGCGGGGATTTGTGCTGGGGTGACAGAAGGCACTTATCCTGACTGGTACCACCTTAGCCCCTCGAGAGGACCTTGACGAGACCGCTAAATCGGTTGGTAACAAGAACCAAAGGCCGTGGTTCTAGAAAAAAAGGCATTGTGTTGAGGATTATAGTTTTGTTTGGATTTGAAATTCAAGCATGATTGTGGTATTGGGAGGTTGAGAGTTTGAGATCAAAACTACTATTTAGGATTTATGATACTTGTCATTAGAAGTCATAATTTTGTATTGAATAACATAAAAGAGAGGAAAATTTCACATTAAGGGGGAGCTACAATAATGCCATCCTTGTTGAGTATTCCAGTTCATGAAACTAAGTTGGATGGCAATAACTATGCCATCAAGAAGTATAAGATCTAGAATTTGCTCATGAAGCAAATGCTATTGAAGCATATTGAATGGAAAGAACATATTCCATATGACAAAGTTGAGTTGGAAAAGTACAAGTGTAGATATGAAGATGCATAATACGTATTAGGGTCCTTAATGCAAGATCACACAATCCCATAATTTAGAAGTGCTCACAAAATGCGTAAGATGTGGGTGGCATTGCAAAAGTTGTACAAGGGCTGAAATTTAGTCTAGAATGTTGTACTTGAGAAATCAGTTGTTTGCACTGAAGATTCAAGACAATGGAAGTGTCATTGAGTACACGATACACATTCAAATTATTAAACACTGGTCAGTTGTGTTTAGGAAAGAGGAGGAAGGAAACATAACTTGTTGCATTAGCTATCGACAATTTGATTGAATTATTTCAACCATTTTTCACTAGTTTGAGCACAACAACCAAAACCATTAGACTCTCTCTAGATGGGCTAGGGGAAATATTGTTGTAGGATGAGCAACACAAAAAATGTTTTGAGAAAACTCAAAGAGAGCAAGCACTTACTACAATGAATGAATATAGAAGGTGTGCACTAGAAGTAGAAAGCTATGTAGCATGAAGATCATTCACAAAAGGGAGAAAATCCTAGAAAAAATAATTATACACTATTATTGTGAAAACAAGGGACACTTCTGTGCATAATTGTTATTATCAAAAGCAAGAGTAGTTACAAGACAAAGATGAGAAACATTTCAAACAATATATAGAGAAGAAAGATCGAGAGAAAAATGAAGAGTCAAAGAGAGACACATTCTTGACATCATTGGTGGCTTGGAGTTCTAACAGAAGTTGAGACGATCTTCGTCTCAAACAAAAGATGCCAATGACCTTCTCAAGAAATTTAAGATGACAAATTGTGAGCCAACTGACACTCCCATAAATCAAGAGTAAAATTGAGCAAAGATGAAGGGAAGCCAATGAGTGTAACCTTGTATAAGAAATTAATGGGAAGTCATATTAATATGGCTATTACTTGCACTCACATGAAAAAAGTTAAAACCAAAGCTATGTTATTATAGTAACACCACAAAGAGAATAATGTGATTTTTATCCTTGGAAAAAAATCATACTTTTCATTCACAAAGTGGAGGAAAATTACATACTGCATATGCTTTCCAAATTTAAAGATCCTTCCCTGGAGTGATCTTACATCAAAAATATAAAAAAAAAAACATTGTGCCAAATGCTTGATATAAAGTCCCTTACAAAATATTCAAAAGTCCATTATAGACAATGCATTATACTCATTGATATGTCTTTCTCCTTTCTCCAGATAATAAATTTACCAAAAAAAAGCGGCCCACAGTCCATCGGAAAATCTCTCATAAGAGTCAAAAGAACACTTTACATTCTTACAAACTAAGCCAGAGCCAACATCTAATAGAGAAGCCACTATTAGCTAAGAGAAAAGTCAACCAGATCGGATCAGGACAGAGAAAGATGTGAAATAACAAGAGGATGTCCATCTTTTGATTCCAACGCATGCCAAACATCTTTTTCCAGCTGCAGGCCTTTCTTGGAAAGGGCATATGCTTTCTCATTGTGTTCTCTATACACACGGGTATAATTAATTGAGTCAAAAATAGATTTGAAATTCAAAATTTCCTCATAAATGGTGTTGATGATTGCAACTTCATGAGACATTCTCCAGATTGTACTCCTATGGATTGAGTTGAGATGATCTGTGAGAACACCTATGTGATAGGTGAGTCATACTCCTCTGGATTGAGTTGAGATGACTTGTGTTGGTCTCTTGTCGTACTCCTCTGGTCTGAGTTGAGATGACTTGAGATGGTCTCCTGTTAGACTCCTATGGACTTAGTTGAGTCGACTTGAGATGGATCTCTAGTTCGTACTCCTATGGATTTAGTTGAGTTGATATGTTTGAGAGTGACGTCCCCTATGGTTAAGCACATGTGGACTTGTCCCTAGTGGCAAAGCACTAGAGGATTTTTGTGAGATCCCTTGCTATATTGTCAAAGAGTAAGACTATTGTGAAACCCTAATTTGTATTGTGAAGGGTACAAGTCGACCCTACTATGTAAATAAAATTAACAGTGTAAAATATTGATAATATTATTGAGTTGTACAAGTCGGCCCTATTTTTCCAATAGACACATCTATTTGATGTGTTAGGTCATGTATTTATAAGAGAAATACATCCCCATTGAGGATCATATCTCATTCACTCAACACATCCACTTGGAGATCTAAAATTTAGCGTGCACTTCTTCTATGCATTGGTTTTTTCTTGGTCATAGAGCATCCTCTTGTGTGCGCTAGTGTTTATGGTGTGAGGGTGATATTCTCTTGACTCTATAGAAAATGATTGCTGGGTTTTTCCCTTGTTTGAGAAAGGGTTTTCCTAGGATAACGTCTTGTATATTGTGCATGGTTATTCTTCTTGTAATTTTGGTTACTACAACTATTGTGTTGTTGCATTGTTTATGGTTCAAGTTCATGTTAAATTGAAAAGAAACTACATGTGCTTGAGCCTTCATTAAAATTCAACAAATGGGACTTAGTAGCAGATTTTCCATCTTGCTAACTCCCCTCATCTAATTGATCACCACTAGTAAATCACCAAAAACTTGAAGATTTGAAACATCCTTTTCAGTTGAGAGGAATAACAATAATTTCAATGCAAGTGATTCAACATAATTATTGGATCCCCTACCCAAGCTTGCCTTAAACTTGTGAAAATGAGAATCATTAATGAAAACTACCCCTCCAACCCCACATATAGGTGGGTTTCCCTGGCTTGCCCCATCAAAATAGGCCCAAGCCCCACTTTTGTCAATTTGTTTGTCTTATTGATCTTTGAGGCTTAATATTAAGATGAAGTTTGACACTGTAAAAAATGGAATTACTTTGAGTTTCACATTGGAAGGGCAAGAAGGTACTATCCTCAAATATGCTTGCATTCCAAGCTAACCAGACTCCCCAGGAAAAAATTAAAGGAAGGGCCTTGAAACCTTTAAACTTTGCTCTAAATTGCTAGTTTTTGAGACAATGAGCTATTGTCTCTCCTTGCTAGCCCTCTATAATTCTTGTCATAGGTTCCAATTCCTTCCAAACCTGACCTGTGTAAACACAAAAGATAATAAAGTGACTTATTGTTTCTTTATGTTCCTTACATAGGGGACATCTACTTTGCCTTTGCCTATTTCTCCTCTATAAAACTACCATGTAAGATCTTTGTTCCTAATGGCTAGCCACATGAAAATTATAGACTACAGAGGAGATCTGATTTTCCAAAGAGGCTTCCACCACCCTTGCATATCATCAACCCTCTCATTTTCACGCAAGGCCTTGTACCCTAGGTGTAATATGTATATAGTCTTAGAGCAAGGTTTTTATCCCATAACAACTCATTTGTTGGATCCTTTACTCTCACATCACTATTTTAGAGTGGCTATGTAGGCCTCCCAGATTTCACCTTCCCTTCCATTGGTTCCCAATAATGCTACTAACTTCCACTCATGATGCCAAATTGTAGTTAGCTTTGGATAAGCAGCCCGACCTACACTAAAAATTTAAAATATCCTTTTAATGGAGTATATTGATTAGGGTTTTAGGTAGGTTATAAACTCCCCTACATCCTACCCAAGGATCAACATATTTGAGCATTTGTTCCCCATTACCAACCTTCAACACTAGCCAATTACCTGTCAGTGGAAAGGATAGAACAATTGCCTTACATATGATTGATACATTATGAATATTTTTAGAAGGTCTCCCAAACTAGTCTTCAACTGGATCAGGTTCAACATTTTTTTTGGATAACAACTTGACTCCACAACCATTTACTCGAGATCAACCTCTAAACACACTTAGTTACCAAAGCCTTTCCAACTGGATGAACATTCTTGAGCCCCCCTCCACCCAGATCTTTTGGCTTTGCCACTACCTGCCACTTGACTAAGGGTATACCCTCTCTTTCACATTTCCTAGACCATAAAAACCTAAAACTGATCCTTTTTATATTTTCTAAGACCCCTTTTGGAATGAAAGACAGTAAGATCTAGGATATTGGTATAGCTTCCAATACTAACTTCACTTTGGTAATTCTTCTTCCCCTAGACAACCACCTATGGCATCACACAATTACTATATTCTCAACCTTTTCTATTAGCCGATCCCAATACTTTAGCACAATCATTAGGTTTGATATGAAATTCTAAGTACTCCAACCCTTTTTGCAAATTAATATGTTGGTAGGGAGCCAACTGAAGAATAAACTTCATATTTTCTTCAGTAACCCCATTGAAAGAGATGGAATATTTGTGCATATTAACCCTCTTGCTCATGGCAATACAATATAGCTCTAAAATCTCTTTTAATTTGACAATGTCCCTTGTAGACCAATAAAAAAAATAAAAGAACATCATTTACAAAAACCAAGTGAAATATAAATAAGGATCTCCCTTTTTGACCACCTATTTCAACTAGGTGTCAATGTCATGTATCATGAAGATATGTACCTTGTGGTACAACAAGTTTGAAGACTTATGGCTCAACATAGCAACTTTTCCCCCCAACACTTCTTTCTGTGTCCATAGAATGTCCACTCCCCTGCATGGGATAATTTTGTAATATGTTAGCATGGGTCAAGTTTTATTTAGTTGCCTAGGAATTTATCATTAGGGAAGTCCTTTCATTGAGTGCTTTTTTTCCTCAGGTAATTAATCTTGATTTTCAACGATTTTAATTACTCTTTAGTTTAAAGTGGTGAAAGGTGTTCTAATGATCGAGTCTAGTGTGTGACTAAGGTATAAATATGTTGTAAATGACCATGCTAGACATATCCTAGAGTCTTTCAGAATTCTATTAGGTTTTGATAGGATTTTTTAATAATTAAAATTTTCAGTAAATTGGAAATTTTAATTATTTTTGATGAAAAATGTGAAAACTTGGTCCTTGTGGATTTTGTATAAGGGTGTGAGTACTCAAATCAAATGGATTATGACCCCCTACACCATTGGACCAAGTTTCAGCTCAATTGGACAAGTTTTTCTAGTTCATTGTCCATGAGGAATCCAAGTGAGTCAAAAGCTAGCAAATAATTGACTAAGGTCAAAAGGTCAAAAATTGTAGAAGTGTCTAAAGTCAAGAAAATAAGTGGGGAAATGTTTTATAATGTATTTATTAATTTGGAAAAGTAAAAATACACTTAGAAGAACTCCCCATGACAAGTCAAATGGGGTTCCCCCCCCCTCACATCTCACCCCTCAAACCCTAACTCACTCCAAAACCCTAAAACTGTGCCCCCTTGATTTGTTCTCTCTCTTTTGGATGGGTGACACTTGTAATTCATCCAAGAGAGGTCTCTCCTCTTTCCCTCCTTTAAAAGGAATCCCCTTCTCCTCATTTTGACAGGAAGTTTTTGTTGATATTATGGTAGCTTTAGGAGGTATCAACCTCCATTGTGACCCTTTGACAAGATTAGAACATTCCAGAAGCAAGAAAATAAGTGAATGTAACCCTAAAAGAGATGTCGGATGAGAGAGATAATTAATATGAATTAATTAGTACCTAGAATGAGAAGTTGGCCCAGGAAGCCTGCCAGAGCCAATATAAATACAGGGCACCAGTTCTCATTTTACACACATCTCTCAAAATTACAGAGAGACACTTGTGCGCACTACAGTCTGGCAGTCTTGTGCGCAAGTTTTGGAGAAGGTGTTGCCACCAATTCTGAAGCCTATTGCTTCTATCTTTTTGGGTTGGACTCTCTGATCAACTTTGGTTACTTCTTGCTTGGTGCATTATCCTTGCTTGGCTATTGGATTGCTACCATGATCCTTCTCTCTGTCAAGGTCAAGGTGCTCGGAGGGTGGCTTCAACCTATGGTTGGGTGACAATAGTGATAGTTTCTATAGTAAAACGAGCACATTCTAACAGGTTATGGGCCCACACCTCCTTCATTCAGTCTAACCGTTGGAAGGAAGCATATCCATTAGGATACTAATCTCATTGAAGAACTGCCACTAGGGTTACTAGTAGGAGAAACTTCCAAGACATTGTCACTGGGGTTACTAGCAGGAGCAGTTGCAGAAACCCTAAAACCCCGATCCAACACCTTATGATGGAACATCTCCTTCAAGAATAAGGTATTCAAGTGAGCCTTAGTCCAACGCATCTCTTGGCACTCTCAGAAGGCAGAAACATCAAATTTGAAGTTTTGGATCAAGGCATGACCAATCACCAGTCAACCAAAGTCATGAGTGAAAAGAATAGTCATCTACACTACTCAACACTCACAAGAACGTTTGAAGATTACATGTGGATAATTGATAGTGGAGCTTATAGGCATATGACGAGAGATCAAGCAAGAATCTCAAATCTAAATGAGAAGAAGACATCGTACAAGGTATATCTTGAAGACAAAATCACTTACTCAGTCGAAGGACTTGGACAAGCCTTCGTCAAGTTGAAAACAAGTAACAATGTTCATTTGAGCAATGTCTTATATGTACCTGGTTTAGAAAATAATCTTGTATCCATATCTTTCCTAGAAGACAAAGGAAACATAATAGATTTCGTAGATGGAAAAGTGTTATCTTGGCATAAAGAATCCAACATAGAGAATGCTAGGGTTATTGGAACCCGTGAAGGAAATCTATATAGACTACTAGAAAAAAATGAGGAATCTCTTGTACATGATGAATTCAATCCTAATGAACTTTAGCACAGAAGGTATGCTCATATTAACTATCAAGCATTACCTTTTCTCAAAAAGATGGTTGAAGGAATACCAGAATTGCAGTCTACACATGAAGGATTTTGCAAAGGATGTGCTCTTGGAAAGAATATCAAGAAACCATTCCCAAGCAACAACAATAGATCTAAGAAGATTCTAGATCTAATACACTCAGATGTTTTCGGTCTGATGCTAGTCAAATATCTAGGAGGTTCTCTTTACTATGTAATCTTCATAGATGACTACTCAAGAAAGACTTGGTTATATCTCTTGAAGACAAAGGACGAAGTATTCAACAAGTTTCAAGAATTCAAAGCAGAGATAGAGAACCTCACGAACAAGAAAATAAAGACCTTGAGAATAGATAATGGAGGAGAATACACATCAAAGAAATTCATGTCCTTCTGCAAATTGGAAGGGATTAGGAGGGAGCTGATTGTTCCTACAAAATGGTGTAGAAGAAAGGAAGAACAAATCTATTGAAGAAACCATGAAGGCACTACTAAACGATCAAGGTTTATCCATGTTCTTATGGGGAGAAGAAGCCATGACAACAATATATGTTCAGAACAGAAGTCCTCACCGCATATTGAAGGACATGACTCCAGAATAAGCCTTCTCAGGAAAGAAACCTAATGTGGAAAACCTAAGAATCTTTGGATGTCCTGTTTACTCTCACATTCCCAAGGACAAATGGAATAAATTAGAACCCTCAAGAAGGAAGGGCATATTCGTGGGATATAGTGAAACATCAAAAGCCTATAAAATCTATATCTCGGAACAACATAAGATTGAATTCAGCAGAGACCTGACCTTCAATGAAAAGATGGCTTTCAAGACATTTATAAAAGAAACTATAGAAGAAGAAGAGCATGAAGAGCCTATTGAAGAAAGCACATGTCTTCCAGAAAACCAGAATGACGAAAATGAACAACTTGATCATCTGATGCAACCATGTGATACCATTGATTCAGACACTGTACCTAAGACCAAGAAATGACCAGCTTGGCTTGAATCTACCTTACAAGAAGCATAAAGAATGAAGGCCCTAGATGGGACCTTCAGAAAAAGTAAGAAGCCCAAAATATTCTCAAGATATGCAACATGTATGACAAAGCTTCTAGATGAAGAACCTACCATGTTTGAAGAGGCAATTCATAAAAAACAATGGAAAGAAGCTATGATAGAAGAACACCAATCCATCATGAAAAATTATGTATGGGAAATTGTGCCTAGACCTAAAGAAAAATCAGTAGTAATTTCAAAATGGGTATATAAGATCAAACATGCATCAGACGGAAGTGTGGATAAATATAAAGCAAGGTTCATAGCTAGAGGGTTCTCCCAAAAGGAGGGAGAAGACTAGGACGAAACATTTTCTCTGGTTGCTAGATATACTTCCATTAGATCTATCATATCTCTTGTCGCTTCCATGGGATGGAGTTTACATCAGATGGATGTAAAGACAACTTTCCTCAATGGAGCAATCGAAGAAGAAGTATATATTGAACAACCTCAAGGGTTTGAAGTACATTCCAGAGACACTCATGTTTGTAGACTAAAGAAAGGTTTATATGGACTCAAGCAAGCTCCAAGAGTTTGGTATGCCAGAATAGACAACTATCTAATGAGACTTGGTTTCTCCAAAAGTCATGCAGATCCAAATATTTACTACAAAGTCGTGAACAATGTGCCTGTGATTCTACTACTATATGTCGACCATCTATTCCTAATAGGTGAAGAGTCTCTCATCATCCAGTGCAAAAAGGAACTACCTTCTGAGTTTGATATGAAAGATCTTGGTCTCATGCATTATTACTTGGGACTAAAAGTATGGCATAAGCGTGGTGAAGTATTCCTTGGACAGGGAAAGTATGCAATAAAGTTTCTTTAGAAGTTTGGAATGATGGATTGCAAATCCATGGACACTCCTATGACTACAAATATAAGAAAAATAAGAGATTCAAATTCTGATCCAGGAGATCCATCACTATATCGAAAATTGATTGGGTCATTGATGTATTTGGTAAATACTCGACCAAACATCTATTTTTTCGTAAATACACTAAGCCAGTTCCAGGTGGAACCTAGACATGAGCATTGGATAGCTACAAATCATGTTTTAAGGTATATCCGTGGGACACTAAACTATGGTTTAAGATATACAAGATCCAATGATATACATCTTCATGAATTCACAGATTTAGATTGGGAAGGAAGTGCAAAAGACATAAAGAGTAGTTCAGGGATGTGTTTTAGCCTGGGCTCCGCTATGATATCTTGGGGTAGAAATAAAAATAAGTCTGTCTCACTCAGCACAACTGAAGCAGAATATATCACAACATGTGAGGCATGTACAAAAGAAATATGGATGAGAAAGTTGATTTCTGACTTATTTGATCAGGTTCCAGATTCGACCATAATACACTGTGACAATCAGAGTTGTATAAGACTATCAAAACACCTAGTGTTTCATGAACGGTCAAAACACATTGAGATCAAATACTAATTTATTCGAGATAAATTCCAAGAAGGAGAAGTAAAGCTCCAATACATCCCTACAGATGAGCAAACAATAGATATCCTGACAAAGCCTCTGTCCAGAATAAAGTTTGCATATTTCTGAGACAAATTGGGGATTGTGGAAATAACTCCCTTATCTGAAAGGGAAGAAATGACCCTCCAGGTTAGGAGGGAGCACTAACATATCATTGAATTGAGGACAATCATTTTCAAGTTTAAATATGGTCCATCTTGGGCAGTTCCTTTCCAATTCGGAAAGTGGTTTGAGATTTCTGACGGATAGGAATTTTCCAGTTCGGAAAATGGTCCAGATCGAATGGTCATTTTCGTAATGAAAATGGTTCGATGGATTGATGATGTACCATAGACAACGATTTCCCATTGTGGTTAACATGGGGAATGGTTTAGGACAATCTCTCTTCTTGACAATCACTCTTAGTAGTGGTCAAGAAGACTGGTCCACCTCGCCAGACAATCATTCTTTCGAAGCTCACAGTTGTGAGCAGTTTCGAAGAATGGTCCGTTTTGGAGGTTGGTGCAAGACATTCATTTCCTTAGGAAATGGTCCGAACAGTCATTCCCTAGGACATATTCATTCTCTCCAGGTTTCACTTTGTTTAGTGCTGGAGGAATGGCCCAGATAGGTGAATGGTCCAGGTTCAGCAATCAAGGACATGCTTTCCCTAGGGCAGACTCATTCTCTCCAGGTTGCACTTTGTTTAGTGTCGGAGGAATGGCCCATGATAGGGAATGGTGCAGGCTCAGGAATTAAGATAGTTATTCTTCCTTGCTTGAGAAGAATAGTCCAGATATCCCATCACTGATGTTCCACTCTGAGGGCAGATTCTCTTCCAGATCTCACATATGTGAGTGGAAGAATGGCCCAGATGACTCAAGTTTATATCATAACTTGTTTTTGTGCAAGTTGATATCGGTTGATATGATGGGGATTGCATGTCTCTAGACAGTAGAGATATGCTACTATGGTGGATATGTTCCATTGTTTGTGACTGTGCGTCATGGTTTGAGTAGTTGTGTACTACTATGGATAAACACAGTTGTGTTTTGTTAGTTGACATTGTACCAATTGTCATGGAGATTATCCAGTTGGATAATAATGACGGTGCTCGTGATGCTACCAGTTGAATGGTCTGTTTGTGCTCAAGACCTTTATCAGTTATACCTCCCTAGCTAGGAGGGAGTGTTGATATTATGGTAGCTTCAGAAGGTATCAACCTCCATTGTGACCCTTTGACAAGATTAGAACATTTCAGAAGCAATAAAAGAAGTGAATGTAACCCTAGAAGAGATGTCGGCTGAGAGGGATAATTAATATGAATTAATTAGTACCAAGAATGAGAAGTCGACCTAGGCAGTCTGCCAGAGCTAGTATAAATACAGGGCACCATTTCTCATTTTACACATAACTCTCAGAATTACAGAGAGACACTTGTGCGGACTGTAATCTGGCAGTCTTGTGCGCAAGTTCTGGAGAAGGTGTTGGCGCCAGTTCTGAAGCCTATTGCTTATATATTTTTGGGTTGGACTCTCTGATCAACTTTGGTTAGTTCTTGCTTGGTGCATTAGTCTTGTTCGACTATTGGATTGCTACCAAGTTTCTTCTCTTTGTCAAGGTCAAGGTGCTCGGAGGGTGGGTTCGACATATGGTTGGGTGAAAATAGTGATATTGTCTATGGTAAAATGAGCACATTCTAACAGTTTTAAGAGTAACTCCATTATACCAAAATCTCTCCCCACTTTCTCTCATTCTCTCCCATTTTTCTCTTGTAATTTTGGTGCCATTTGGCAACCTTTCTTGGAGCAATAAAGTGAAGCTTTGGAGGATATCTTGGTGTTCTTTGGTGCTTTCATGGTGTATTCTTGGTTCTATTGGCTACTCTTGTGTGATATTTTCTCTTGGTGAGGTAACATTGTAGGTTTTGTTATTCTTGTTTCACATTGTTTTACTTGAAGAACCCTAAGCAAAGTATTTTTCTAGGGATAAATCTGTAGTAGTATCGCTATAGATTTATGTGATTTTCTTTTATTAGAGTTTACAAAGTATTTTGTAGGCCTCTTAAATGATCTCACCTTCTTGCCTCATTGTGTAATAAGAGTTTACAGATTTGCAGGTTGTCAAAGCTTGGAAGAGGAACTCCACAGGCTTCATTTTGCTTCAATCAATTTTCTGTTTTAATTTCATCCCTTTATTTGTTTATTTTTTGAACATATAATCATCATGATATTTCTAAAAATTCCAATTTTCAAGTTCTTATTTTTTCTGTAAATTTTTTTGTACATATGTTAACATAAAACTAAAATATTTTGGTGATTTTTAACATTTTCTAGCAAGTTTTTTGTTGTTGTTTTATGCAGGTTTTCACCACAAAAAGAGAAGGTGCTGCCAAAAATTGGCAACTAGAGGCTCAAGAGAACATCAATAAGCTTTGGTGCAAATCCCCCTCTCTCTCTCACACACACTTTCTAAAGCTATTGTAAGCAACCCAAGAGAGTCTCTTGAGCTTGCACTTTCTATTTCCTTTCAATTTTAAAATCTGTAAATAATTTTAATAATTTTTGCCCACACCTTGTATTGTGTTTGGCTCTTCCATCATTGCAAATCGTGTCGTCTAGGATTATAAATAATTTTCTGATTTTTGCTTTATTTAACTTTGTCCACCTTTGCCAAAAAATCTGAAGGCTTTTTCCTCCACCTTGTGCCAACATAGTGTGGTTAATTTGTTTAAGTTATTTATTTTAATTAATTTTTGTTTGTCCACACCTTGCATGTGAGTGGCTAAGCCATCCTACAAATTTGTGTCGGCTAGTGTTTAAAGTTTCCTTTTATTTTTCAAAGTAAATGAAATTTACCCCACCTTTGCCCCGTATTTTCTCCCCTTGCCACTTTGTGGATCTTGGGTAATAAGAAAGGGAAAAAGATTGAGTGGTTAGTCTAATTAGGCACCCATTCTCCATTATTGTTTGGCCACTAAAATAAGGTGACTTGTGGAGGCTAGAAGGGGTTGAATCCAGAGACGGTTTCACGGCACTAAGTGTCCTCCTTGTTGAGCACCCAAACACTTTGGACTTGACCTGTGGAGCTAGGGGAGAAGATTATTGTTCTCTTGTTGAGTACCCAACATTTCCTTTTGGCTAAGGGATAAGGACTTGGGGTAGTCACATAGATTAGGCTTGCAACTTTTTACATCTAAGCCCCTAAGTTAAATAAAGACTTAAAATTAACCAAAAGCAACCTATACACTTGCACACCATTTATATTTCCTTGCAATTTATTTTAAAGTATTTACATCCTATTCATTTTTGCAAGATATTGTCATGTGTAAATATTTATATTGATTCAATTACAACCATTCTTCATTTATTCATTGTTTTAAAGTAATTGTATAAAGTTATTTTTCGATTCATCATGTAAATAGTTCATAATTTTATTTCATTTTGTTGAGTTATCAAATTTGTGCTAATAAGTGAAATATTTAGGCACTGGTCTAATTGTGGTTTAATAAACAAAGGTTTGCTTGTCATTGAAAGATTGAATATTGCATTGGTTGCTTGTCACTGGGTTGGGTAATACTAATCAACAAATCAATTAACTCCTAGAACTAATAAATTCTTCACATAGTTTAATAGGGTCTACCCCCCTTGGCTTCCCTAGGAGTGAGCCTAGACTGAAGGAGTCCATATTGAGGTGACAGTGGGTCTGGATTTGGGTTTGTGCCCCCAAGGACACACCAAGTGGGTTGGAGACTTCTCCACGTTTGTAGGTGTGTATTAGGACGACAACATTTCCATATTTATACTTTAAAATTCTCATATCCTTTTTCCTTAAACAATGCTCTACTCATGCCTTCCACTAGTATAAAAAATAGTAATGAAGATAATGGGCACCCTTTCTTGAGCCCCCTATATGGCCTAAAAAAGGTCAGATTTCGAGCCATTTGTTAAAGAGAATAATGTGACACATCAAAAAAACTCTAAATTTTGCAGTAACATGTGTCAAGAGTAAACATTTTGTAGTAACATATGTCAAGAGTAAACATTTTGCAGTGGTTAGATTTATTACTTTTAACTAGGCTAGTTGCCTATATGCCAAGAGATACATAGCTATGCATTTAAGATGGGATCTGTTTCAATCTTGTTGACTAATAACAAACAACATACACTTTTTTTTTCTTCTATCAAAGTAGTGTGGTTGAGGTGAATTTGAGTGTATATTGGAATGAAGCAAGAAAATCTAATTATTATGCTTTGTGGTAACCATAATGTAATTTGACTAGGAAATAATGTTTATTTCATGCAAGAATGAAACACATTTGAGGTGCACTTCATTATTTGAGGTAATTATAGGAAGATGGATGTAGCATGCTGCAATCATATTTACAAATGTGTTCAACAAAGATAAGTTTCAAAAGTTTATAGAAATGCTTGGCATGAAGGAGAACAATTTTTCATTAAAGGGGAGGAATTGTGCAACACAATTGTAATTTTATTCAATTTCTCAATCACACATATTGGTTAAGTGTTAACACTAATCCACAATTTTATATAGTGGAGTAGAAGGGAAATGGTGCAAGGAAAAGATTGTGAAATCACTGAAGAGTGAAGCATGTGACAATGTTGCAACGACTAGATGTTGATGTGGTGCAAGTGGATGAGGTGGAGTTGACTGAATCATCTCTAATTAGTGGCCATGTCAACTCTAATCACTATGAGCACAATGTTTACTAGAGTATGAGAAAGAAATCACATGGAGCCATCATTAGCATGCCTTTAGATTTAGAATATCGATGTCAACTCCAATCAATAGGAGCACAATGTCTACTAGAGTGCAATTTTTTTTTGTGTTAAGTAATGGTGTGCAAGCTATTTTTGTGTTGTTACTAAATATTGGAGTGTGTTCAACAATGCAAAATTGAATTTATTTGCACATTTTGAAGTTCTATCAAGAGAATACTATTGGTTAAATAGCTTGTAACATTACATTATTTTAAAATAATCACAAACTAAACATGAATTTTAAGACATGATATTGAAGTCTTTGACAATGTCATAATTGAAGTGATGGATAATATTATCATGTGAAGTACCTTGCAAATTACTCCTCAAATTATTATCGTTTGTAGGGGTGGCAGGCGTGGGGGGGAGTCTCCATTATCCTTGTGGGAACAAGATTTTTTATTATGCCTAGGGCCTAGGGAATGTGTCAAACAATATAATTGAAGATTACTTGTTGTGGTGTGGACTCATCATTGCTAGGAAATATGGAATCGGGACCTTGCCTATCTTTGGGATTCACTGCTTATCATCAAGGCAGTAATTACCCAAACAAACCCCAGAGGAAACAAGCTACAAGACATTGTACCAAGAATCAAATAGGTTTGATCACAATTCGATAAGGTTTCTCTCTTCCACATCAGGAAGGATCTGAATAATGAGGCGGATGCATGGGAAAAATTTGCAACTATGTTAAATCCTGGTGCCATCATTGAAATTGGGGAATCCAATCATGTCACAATCCCCTAAACATTTTCTTCAACAAGTGGTATTGAACACCAAATTCATGTTGAAGTGGGCATTTATGAACTGTCAGGAAATGAGAGACACTTCCACACTAAATCTAGAAGAAAATAAGAAGAATTTAATCAAGAACGTAAATGACACAAGGAATCACATAGTACACCGAGATTTTACCCTAGAAATCCTTAATTGGGAAAAAAAAATTCCTTTGAGCATTTTGATCTCTTGTTGTCTTATTCAATCTGAATAAAAGGTTACATGTATAACCTTGGTCCACATCTAAGACACAATCGACATCATACCCTCTTTGCTGCGCAAGAACAACCCTGTAGCCAATCCATCTTACATATACATGACCAACAACCTACGACTACACATGCATTAGCATATTTTTCATTAGCCTTTACCGACTTACAACACGCCTCTTTATAGGCTTTACCACAGGAAAAACATAAATATTGGCGCCCAAAAATGATTACAGATCCATGTATATTATTGGCTACAAATCTCGCAAATCCATGGATTCTGTTACAGTCGACTCCAAGTCGGATTACCAGTTGACTAACAATCGTCTTTCATTCGGTTTCTAGTTGGTCGTCTCATGCCCGCACTTCAACCTCTTGATGGTTGACTTGTTGTCGATATATTCTACTTCGACTTTTCCCGATCGACTCCCTCGACCTTCGAATTGCTGTCAACCCACCTCGACCTTCGATCGTTAGTCGATTCACCTCGACTAGACTTTCACTGCAAAGAATATAACAACCCAACATTCTCCCACTTGTTGTCTTTTTTGCTGAAACAAGAGATTCCTAAAATTTCTTTCATAGACCTAGAGAAGCAATGGCCATTTCCTATCTGAACCAAAAGAAATTCACAACACTCACAGACTTGGTCAATGAGTCTGCTATGTTTTCCAACATGGCTACTTTCTCCAGTAGCACCTTGTTACTTTCCACTATATCTCTTACGGAACAATATTGTACATCAATATGCTTAGTTTTTGAATGATAGGTAGGGTTATTTTCCATAAATATTGCGGTTTGACTATCACAACTGACCTTCATAGCTCTCTTCTTAAACTCGATTCTTGAACACAAACTTTGAAGCCATACCACTTCTTTGCTTCCATGAGTGGCTGCCATGTATTCAACTTCTTCTTGTTGACAAGGCTATGACTGCATGTCACTTACTCATCCAAATTATTGCTCCACCGAACATCTTGAAGACATATCCATTGATGACCTTCATCGATCCAGACTTCCAGCCCAGTCGGCGTCGACAAAGCCATGTACACTTACTTTACCACTATCACCTCTAAGTTTTCCTTGGTAGCATATATCATAATCCTTCATGCCATGCAAATACTTGAGTACTCTCTTGACTTGTCCAGTGCTCCTTTCCAGGTGTCGACATGTACTTGCTCAACACTCCCACTGCATGGGCAATGTCTGGTCGAGTGAAAACCATTGCATACATTAGACTACCAACAACACTTGCATAGGGAACACGTGCCATGTCCTCTATTTCTTCTTGTGTATTTGGACACTGTTCAACAATATGCCTTGCTCCCACAAGAATTGGTACCTTCACCAGTTTGCAATCCTACATGTTGAACTGTTTCAATATACTTCATCTAATTCAACCAGATATTTATAGCGACTCGGTCTCTCTTAATCTCCATTCCCATAATGAATTTAGTTGCACCGAGATCCTTAATGTTGAACTTGGAGGATAGATACTTCTTCACATCCTTTATTGTGTCCATGTTGTTTCCAATCAGCAACATTTCGTCAACATACAAAGCTACATATATGAAATGCCCACCTTCTTCCTTGGGATATATGCAGTGATCAAATTTTCTTCTTACAAATCCCAAACTAAGGATGTATGTATCAAACTTACAATACCACATCCTTGGTGATTGCTTTAGACCATAAAGGAATCTTTTCAGTTTTCACACCAACTCTTGCTTTCCTTTTACTACAAATCTTTCACATTGTTTCATGTGGATTTATTCTTCCAGGTCCCCATGTGGGAATGTTGTCTTCACATCCATGTGTTCTATCTCCATATTGAATGCTGCAGCTAGAGAAGTCGACTCCCTCGACTTGGGAATAACCTTTTGCTACCAGTCAAGATTTGAACTTCTTGATGTGTCCTATGTCATTCGTCTTCTTCTTGAACACCCACTTGCTACTGACGAGATTTATTCCACTAGGTAACTTGACTAAATCCCATGACTCATTCTTGTACAAGAATTCCAAGGATTCCATCTCTTCGACCATGGCGTCCTTCCAGAGTTTACCCTCTGTCGAGTATCTGTAACACACCCTGACCACCCACAGGCCGGGGTACGCCACCTTCAATCCCATCCATGGAATTATTTCTCTTACCGATACCTTTTAAATTAATAAGGATGCATAAAAGAAAATATTTAACGACATTCACAACAATAACCAACAAGCATGCATATTCTAAAGATTCAATTAAACGATAAATAAATACACAATAGAATACATGCATTTATAGGTAAATAATACCATAAGAGAGAGCACTTATCTTTATAAAAGATGACACCAACTGGGTGCAGACCAATGACGTTCCACCCAATCGTAGACACTATTGTTCCAAGTCTCAACAATAGTGTCACCCCCGAGCTAGGGCTATGAATCCACAAGAACAGTTCCAGAGTGTTACTTGGATTCCCAAACCAGCCAACACTCAATATCTCATAGGATTTCCCAACACTCACAACAATCCAAGTACCCAACTCTCTTCTACCTAGCCTGCACCACCCAAGAGAATGGACCTCCACCCTTCTCTGCCACGCAGTCCCTCAGGCAGTCCTTCTCCTTATTTTGGGCTCCAACGCAACTGGTCTAGAATCTCAATGTTGGAACTCTCAAGACTCACAGATGTGAACAACGTTGGACACATACCAACACATCTCAGACATGTAGGCCTCAAGTCATGGCTGGATTACACCAGTGACCACTACAACCAACAATACTGTGGCTAATCTTTGACAATTTGTTTCCCTTTTCCCAGGCCAAGACGCGGGTGAGGATGGATCAGTGAGTGATAGGTAAGGATAGGATGAATAAATGAGTGAACAAGTGAATGAATGCATGATTCAATGATCAATTGGATGAACGAATAAGAGAAATGAAGGGGTGAACAAGAAAAAATGAGCGAATGAGTAATCAACCAACCCCCCCCTAACAGACTAGGGGCAGTTTAAGTGTTTCGTGGAGAATCAAGAACCTCCTAGCCTCCCCCAAGAATCTCACATAATTGATCCCCTCCCTTAGACAAAAGGGCAAAAAGAGTAGGAAATAACATTTATCCCCTCAAGCCCCCTCTCTTGTGGAATCATAGCCCCCTATAACTCTAGTCCTTGTCCGTCTAGCAGCCAACGATGCATTTATTATTAATAATGATCAAAACACTACATTTCTTAGGCACATTGGCTTTTTAATAATTTTTTGGGCACTCTGGCCTCTCAACATTGTAACAATACATTATTTTAAATGGGGCTCAAAAACTGGGGTGTTACATCCCCTCCCCCTTATTTTGGCACTGTCCTCAGTGCATATACAAAATAGAGATCAAAATATCAAAATTTATTCAAAAGATACGGGTACTCTGCCTGCATGGCATCTTCATGCTCCCAGGTAGCATCTTCAGGACCGTAGCAGGTCCATTGAACTTTTACTAGTTCTATAACTCAATTTCAGAGCATTTTGACCTTTCTGTCCAATACCCACACTGGCTGAAACTGAAAGTCTCCCTCTGTCTCTACCTGAATCAGATGCCAATCAATAACATGGTTAGGATCATGTACATATTTATTTAGTAAAGAGACATGAAATACATTATGCACATTCATGGAAGCAAGAAATGCAAGCATGTATGCAACTGGCCCTATTTTGTCCATTATTTCAAATGGACCACAAAATTTGGCTGCCATCTTTGTACAACTACCCAATTTTAAGGAGATATTCTTGGGCTTCACTTTCAAAATTAAATGCTCCCCTAATTTAAATTCTCTAGCTGTCCTGTTCTTATCTGCATAAACTTTATGTCTATCCTGGGCTGCCTTCAAATTCTGTTTTATCTTAACCATCTAGTCTTCCATATCCTTGAGCAACTCTGGCCCAAGCACCACTCTATCTGCTGGGTTGTCCTAACTCACTGGATATTGCATTTCCTACCATACAAGTCTTCGATTGGGCTCATTCTCAATGAAGCTTGATACCCATTATTATATGAAAACTCCACCAAGTGCAAGTAATCTTCCAACTTAGATGGCTTATCCATTACATACATTCTCAACATATCTTCAATTATTCGGTTGACCCTCTCTGTTTGTCCATTTGATTGGGGATGGTATGATGTGCTAAAGTTTATATTTGTACCAAATCCTTTAAACAATCCCCTCCAGAAATTGGAGGAAAAAATTGTATCTCTTTCTGAGACAATTGTCCTAGGTATCCCATGCAACCTAGCAATCTCTCTCATGTAAATTTATGCAATATTAGCCACTGTATGTGTTTTTTTTACAGGAACAAAATGAGTAGCCTTTTTTAATTTGTCAACCACCACCATGATTGAATCATGTTGCTTTGTTGTCTTGGGTAATTTAGTTATGAAATCAATGGTTATCACCTCCCATTTCTTCTCTGGGATTGGTAATGGCTGCAACAAACCCACTGGGTGCCTATGTTCAACCTTCACCTTATGAGATTCCATACATCAAGCGATGTAATCAACAACATCCTTTTTCATTCTCAGCCAAAAGAATTGGCTTCTTACCGCTGTAATCATTTTCTGGTAACCGGGATGTCCAACATAAGGAACATCATCCATTTCCTTTAATACCAAATTCCTTAGTTCTCCGGAACTAGGAACATATATTTTATTCTTATGCATGAGTAATCCATCTTCCTTTATCTCATACTCCTTTATTTTCTGTTGTACATATCGTTGCTGTAAGTTTTCCTTTACCTGTAGGTAATGTTGATCTGTAGCAAGACCATCTAAAATTTTTCTCTTCAAGTCTGATTGATGCATATTGACAGCAGTAGCATGCATTATATGCACTCTTCTACTAAGTGCATCGACAAATTTATTCTCTTTTCCTTTGATATGATTGATATCGAGGTCATATTCACTTAAAAATTTCAGCCATCTTGTTTTCCTGGCATTCAAGGTTGGCTATTCAAAAAAATACTCCAGCCCAATGTGGTATGTCCTTAATTCAAATCTTTTCCCCATGAGGTAATGTAATGCCTCCACATCCTCAAGGCGTGGACAATGGCAGCAAGCTCCAAGTCATGTGTGGCATAGTTCCCCTCATGTTCCTTAATCTTTATGGACTCATAACCAACAACATGTCCATTTTGCATGAGGATTCCCCCAAGTCCTTCCTTACAAGCATCTGTACATACCAAAAAACTTTCATTCGGGTCAACAATCTTTAACACAGGTGCACTAGTAAGTAATTCCTTAAACAAATTAAAGTTCTCTTCAAACTTGGGTATACATTTAAATTTAGTTCTCTTCTTTTGAAAATAAGTTATGGGGTGAGCAATCTTAGAGAACCCTACTATGAACCTTCTGTAGTAACCAACGAATCCCATAAAATATATGACTCTTGTCACATTTCTGGGTGTTGGCCATCCTCTAATGGCTTCAATATTCTCTGGACCTACTACTATGCCCTGCTCTGAAATAATGTGCCCCAAGTAATGGATCTTCTTTTGATAAAAAGAACACTTACTCAACTTGGAATACAATTGATGTTCTCTCAACACTTGCAATACCAGTCTTAAGTGTTGTCCATGCTCCTCTTCAGACTTATAATAGATAAGTATGTCATCCAAGAATACTATGACAAACTTATCCAAATAATTTCTGAATATAACATTCATTAAGCACATAAAGACAACTGGTGCATTGGTCAGTCCAAATGGTACAACTACAAATTCATAATTCCCATACCTGGTCTTAAAGTTTGTCTTATGAATGTCTTCTTCCTTGATTCTTACCTGATGGTATCCTGACCTCAGGTCAATCTTTGAAAATATCTTTGCTCCTCTTAGCTGATCAAAGAGGTCATCAATTCTGGGTAGAGGATACTTGTTCTTTATAGTATACTTGTTCAATTGTCGAAATTCAATTCACAGCCTCAAGGTTCCATCCTTCCTTATGAAAAAAAGTACTAGTGCTCCCCAAGGTGAAACACTTGGACGTATGTACCCTTTCTTCAACAATTCCTCCAACTACATTTGTAATTATTTTAACTCTGGTGTGTTCATTCTGTAAGGTGTTTTTGACACCAGGGAATCTCTAGGCACTAAATCAATAGAGAAATATATCTCCCTTCTTGGTGGAAACCCTAGTATTTCTTGGAATACATCCTCAAATTCATGTAGTACCGAGAAATATTCAAGCCTTGGCCTCTTTGTATTTTATGGCTCTTCCACATGAGATGCATACAATTGACATCTTTTTCTAAAACATCTCTTCAGCTGTAAGGATGAAATCTGCCATCCTACTCCTATTGAGAGGACTGTGCATTCATAGGCTAGCAAGAAGAAAAGGGTGAATATGAGTGATAAAACTAGCAGAGATACTAATGAAACATAAGTAGGTGGTCCTTCACAACCTATAGAGAGATAAACCTTCACCTATGGAAGATCATATCCCCATGAAGGTTCCTTCAAGAAAACCAAGAGGTTTGAAAGGAAACAATCTTGTTTTTTCCCCACCCATTTTTGCAGACAAGGTTAAACCTAGAAGGCCTTTTACTAGAGCAACAACCAAGCAACATGTCCTTGTGAAGGATGATACAACAAACACTTCAGCCCAACAAAAAAGGAAAATCTCAATCTTCTAAGAATCCAATATAATTTTTTCTATAAAATGGATGATAATATATAATGGAAATTGAACTTTCAATTTCAATTGGTAGATTCTCATCTATTTAGATTTATTTTGCGTTTTCGTCAAGAGAATGGATTGATTCAATTTGCAGCATATTCCGATAAAGCTTCCCTCTTGTGTAGCTATAGCTACACTTCCTGAATCTAGAGTTTCTTGACCTTCCAACCCATTTTCGACAATGCACTTCTCGGGTTGAAAAAGTGGAACTGCTTGACACTGCATATTAGAACCCATTAGAGCGTGATTCACATCATTATGTTCGAGGGTGCCTCTATCCTAGTTTGTTCATGCTTCGGAAAAAAAATCTGGTCCTCTCCATATTATCATATCTTCGGAACCAATGATCCGATATGAACAATTTTTGGATCCAATCACCTGCTGTCATTTATCCTTAGTTTCTCTTTGGGGTTTGTCCCGTAAAAGTGTCCTAGTTGGATCAGTGATAGATTTATAGGTTTCGTTGTAAACCCAATCGGTTTCTTCCAATCATGTGAATTAATAATTCAAACTGCGCGTGACATCACTACTCCTAAGCATGAAAGAAACCTTGCCTTCAAGAGGCTCAAGAGGTAGCTCAAGGAAGCAAGAGTTGAAGCTGATAAGTTGAAGAAGGAAGACTTGGGTTCCAGGATGAAACTTAAGGAGATGTTGGACATGTATCATGAGACCATTGATAAGGAAAGGTTCTTGGCTAAAATATTTTTTCCCCTTCATAGGCAACTCAAGTATATCCACAGGCAGAACATAACCCATCAAGCTGAAATACATAAATCGAAGGCAGAGCTACAACCTTTCAAAGAAGAATTGGAAAAGAGAAATTTAAACATGCTGGCCAAGGTGGCTACCAGAAGAAGATCCATAACAAAAAGATAAATACATTGATCTTCCAAAACCAACAAAAATTTTGGTCAAAGTTCTTGTTATATGCATTTACAACATTTTGGTGATGGCTATGAGTTTTGAACCATAACTAGCAGTTTTGGTTTTTTTCCTCCAGTTATATATCAAGATAATGAAGTTTTGCAGCATATATGGACGCTTGGTATAATTTTTGAGGTGTTGAAACTTTGGAAAAAGTGAAACATGCCGCTACAAGAAAGTTCGTAGCGCCTGGAACCATTGGCGTTGCAAATTGGCCGTTTCAGGACAGTTTGCAACGTTGCGCTGCGAACTCAATTTTTTGGAGATTTTGGAGGGAAAGGGAGCTTCCAGCTGTCAAAACGGATTCGTATTAGCACTTTGAGGGTCATTTTTTCTTTGGGAAGCCACTTGCCTCAAGAAGATGCACACTTATGAACACACCGTCAGTTATTAAAGAATGTCGCATATGTTTCCAACATTTTCCTTTAAAGTAGCAGTTTGTTTCTTTTATGTTGGACACATGTTTCCATGCTTCCCTTAGGCATGGGGATCCTTGAGGAAGTTGAGGGGAAAATTTGTAAATATGGCATTGATAGTTTTAGTTATTTAAGAGGCATTGTAAGACTAAATAAGGGTTTGAATGGTGTGAAAAAAAACTCCTATTTTGATATTGTCTTTTGTAGTAGAGTTTTTCTCCTAATGTATGGACCCAATCCAAGTTACTTTTAATGGACCAAATTAGGCTTCTTTTTATCATCTTTTTCTATCTTACTTTGATATCATTCTTTGTTGAATGATTCATCTGGCTAATTGTTTCTTTATTGCAATAAATGATCTATTGTGATATTGTATGCAAGTGTATCAAAGTATTTTCTCTTTGATTGTAAGAGGTTCTTAATTCAGAGAATTTTCGTCATATGTATGTCAATATTACTTGATGTGAATGATATACATATTACACTTTCTGTGTTAAGTCTTCCCTCTATCACTTTATCTCTTAAAACCTGATTTGAATCTATTCAAGGCCTTGCTTGCTAGTGTATATTGCATGGAGTTATCTGTGATTTGCATCTTTAAATGAGTTTTCCATATATTTTCCACCTTTTATAAAAATTTATCCTTTACATTCTGATGGGTATTAGGCTTGTTCTTAAAGCAGTCTAAGAACAACTTCTAGTGCTAACAGTACCCACACCCATTCAAAGAAGAGATTGGCAGTGGCCTCCACTGTGATACTCTTCTTCTAGGCTGTTAGAATGGTCATCTCAGAAAATCAATCAAAAACCACAAAAACACAGTCATTACCTTGCTTGGTTGAAGGAAGGCTCAACATGTAGTCCATTGATATGGATTCACAAGGCTTGTTGGGAGTAGGCAGAGGGGTGTATTGGCCTTGCTTCTTATTGGCTCGTTTGGAAATGATGCATGCAATGTAGGACCTGATATACTTGCTAACATCTTGTCGAAGTTTTGGCCAATATAAATGCATGTGTAGTACTACCAAAATATTTTTCCATGCCAAAATGTCCTTCCATATAACTATAGTGAGATTTCCAAATAAGCTTCGCTTGCTTGCTTGAAGGAATTCAGAGGTGGTTGAGATGGCATAATAGTCCATCCTGAAGGTGAAATTCAGTGACATTTTCTCCAATACCGAGTAGTTGGTACGTGATAGCGAAGTCATGTTCTCTCTTTTAGATTTGGGGCCACTCAGAGGCCTCCTTTACACATGAGTGGAGCACCATGGTGAGGGTAGAAATTGGAGGTAGACTGAGGAAGTCGACGAAATGATTGGTGATCCCTGTCGTATATTTGATGTTGAGATGGAACTGCTGCAAGTATGTGGACCACTTCTGATGGCGATTGTTCTGCAATTTTCCCTGTGTATGTATAAATTACAGAGGCTTGTGATCAGTGTGGATGACTGTCTCCTTCCCAAGAATGTAATGATTCCATTGGAGGCATGATTGTATAATGGAATACATTTCTTTTTCATATGTGGGGTACTTGTGGATGACATATGTTAGTGTCTCACTATGATATGCTACTAGATGAATATGTTGAGTGAGAACTATTCCCACAACATAGTTTTAGGCATTGGTCTCAATCTTGAAAGGTTGTTGAAAATCGGGTAAAGAGAGTATTGGAGTTGAGAAAAAGTGATGTTTCAGATCATCGAATGCTTACTATTGTGATTTCCCCCACATAAAATTTTCCTTGACACCACCCTTAGTCACTTGGTTGAGGGCCTAGACAATATGAGAGAATCCCAATGTGAACCTGTGATAGTAGTTGGAAAGTCCTAAGAAACTCTGAAGCTCAATCAATCTGATTGGGGATGGTCACTCATGAATGACCTAGATCTTGGATGGATCCACATACACACTATGCTCATCAACAATCCATCCTAGGTATTGGACCATGTTCTCACCGAAGGAGCATTTTTACAAGTTAACATACCACTTGTGTTGCCACAGAGTGTGAAGGACCTGATGAATATGATGCAAGTGTTCCACCCAAGTCTGGTTGAAGATGAGGATGTCATTCAGATACACCACCACAAAATAATTGGTGAAGGGCCACAATATATCATCCATTAACCTCATGAAAGTTGTTGGAGCATTGGTTAACCCAAAGGGAATTACTATCCATTCGAAAAGACCTTCTTTGGAATTGAAGGTTGTCTTCCATACACCAGTTTGTTCTATTGGGACCTAGTGGTAGCCGGAATTCAAATCAATCTTACTAAAGTACTTTCCCCCCTTGAGCTGGTCAAGAAGGCCATCAATTCGGGGAATTGGGTACCAATTTTTGACTGTGATTTTGTTTAGGGCCATGTAGTCAATACAAAGTCGTCAAGTCCCATATTTCTTCTGCATGAGTACAATTGGGCTTTCACAGGTGGAGTTGGGTCGAATTTTCCCCTTTTGAAGAAAATCTTGGATATGACACTTGATTTCCTCATTTTCCATTAGAGAGTGACGATATAGTGGCCCATTGGGTAGCGATGCACCAGGGGTTAGATCGATTGAATTCTTGACTTGACAGTGCAATGGTACCCCTGTGGGTGAGGAGAAGATGTCTTTGTATGCTTCCACGACCTTTTCCACCTTTTTCTACTGTGTGGAGAGGCCCTGTGTAGAAACCATGAATGTGGTGGTGACCTTCTGTTCACCTTGAGAGAGAATCATAAAGAAGACAAATTTCCCAGTCTGGGAAATGAACTTCTTGCATTGCTTAAAAGAGATAAAAAAAATGGTGGTAGGCATAGCTACCTATGGTATCCTGTACAATTGTCTACCCAAAGTAATAATAACACAGTGAGGTCTAGACTCATATACAACATGGAATTTCCACAGGTATGGTTGGCCTAAAATAACATCACAAACTTCAAGGTGGGAAATATCACACAATACCTCATCCTTGAAGGGATTGATTCCATAGAGCATGTGGAATTGTTGGTTTATGCAAAGATCTCTCCTTTCGCGGAGCCACCAGATGGTGTAGGGATGCAGGTGTGGTGTCTTCGTTAAGTACAACCATTTGCCGAACTCTACTAAGATCAAATTCTTTTGGCTTTTTCTATAGACAAATAAATGCAATAGAATCCCCTTCACCCACATCTATGAGTGAAAAAGGTGCTCACCTTCCTCTGGTTCTTTTGGCTCACTTGGCTAGACCTTAGTGGTAGAAACAATGGCAATGGGTTCTACATCAATGATATACTTCCCATTGTCTGGATATGATTTAGAGTTAGAACCTTTCTCTGACTCTGAGGCTTTCATCTCGACCACCAACAACTGCTTCGAGTGACACTCATCAGTATTATTCCAGGGGATTTTGGGGAATTCACACCACTTTCTAGTGTCTTTATTCATATTCTAAGTACCCTTATTTGTTTGTGTAGTATACTTGGAATAGTTAAGAGAACAAGTAAATATGCTACACAAGTAATAGGAACATCAGATATAGAGAAACAATATAGAGCTGAAATATAATATTGATGCCACAAAAAGATTATTTCACTTTCCTCTTCGAGGGGGAAACCTCCAAATGAGCAGATCTCTCTTACCATAATCCTCCACAACATACAATGGAGAGATATATTCTTTAAATACTGCTCACAACCAAAAATACCATGGGAAAATACCAAGGGCCAATACCATGGTTTATCCCTAACTAATTTATAACATTCCACTAAACAACCTTCTAACTACTTGTGGTCCCTGTTATCACAAAGTTTGTAGTTTAGGTCATAGGCTAGAGGATAAAGATAAAACTGGCATAACAAGAACCTTCCCCACCCAATGTCACCTCGATGGGGAGGTTATTTCTGTTTAGGGAGGTTAACCCAGGGGAGACGTCCCCGGTAACCTGGGGTTTGAAGAGGCAGAAGATACAAGGTCAAGTTTTAGAGTTCCCTCCTCACAGGTTACCACCTAGGTCAGATAGTCCGGCTAGTCAGCCAATAAATGAAGTGTATTCCCTATTGAAAACACCTACCTGGAACAAGACAACATCAATACAATATATATATATATATATGTAGGCTATAACTCAAAGGGTTAGTACTTCAATAACTATTTGATATTATCCAATAAGCAATGCAATAGATATAAAATGAACTCAACGTTTTATCAATTAGCTTATGAAAGACCATCAATTCATCAATATCTAAAGAGATGATTAATCCAACAATAAGTCCAATCAATGATTTACTCAATAAAAGCTTCAAATCATCATTTAATTGCTTATATCACAGTTTTGCTGCGCCAAGATGAAATATTCAACTATGACATTAGCCCTAATTAGGTTAGTTATGTTAGTTAGGGTTTCAAAATTTAAAGTTTTGAAGGTAGTTTTGTACACTAAAGCTTCAACGTTGGAGATCAAATCAGTGCCTTAGGGTATATGGAGTAAAAATATAAGGGCAAAAGGTCTTGAAAGGATGATGACTCAGAAACTAGAAGGTAGGGTTCTATGGTGCTGCAAAGGTAGGGCCCTAGAATCAAAACCCTAGGGGAAAGAGGCTCACTCTGGTGTTGCTTAAACAAGGCCTCGTGCTCTTTCCTCCTTCTCTAAATCAACTTGGCAAAATGGATAGCCTAAAGAATAAGTCTAAGGGAGAAAGTGTTGCAAAGGAAAGGCTTTCAAACCCTAGAAGGTGAAAAACCTAGGTGTAGGTAATCTAGGCCTAGGACGTCTCCTTTTTTCAACTTATAGACTTCAACGCTAGCTCAGAAGAAACAAGACAAGGGTAGCAAAGGCTAGGCTCTATCTCTTTCCTTCAATGGCTGGAAAATATTTCTCAACAAGGGGACATGTAACAATGACCTACTTGTGTGCTTGTTACCTAGGGTTTTAAATCATCAATACAATAAGCAAATGTAAGAAATTACACCTACAACCATTCATTTAAGAAGTTTTGCAAGAAAATTTACTTACATGTCATGAAGAAAAGCACAAGCAAACCCTAGTTGTAAAAATTCCTTGAGAGAAATGCCATAAATGCCAAAAATATCCTTCCAATAGCAAGTGCGCCTCACTTTAGACAACAAATTTACCCAAGAAGGGCGCAAAAATCAGATCTCACTTGTGTGAGTGAAGTGTGTTATGTCAAAATGAGGGAAAACATCCTCAATTTATATCATCCAATGACCTTTAATTAAAAATTAGGTCATTAAAACAACTGACAAGGATGATAACTAAAAATCATACTGTTTTATATTAAACTGCTAAATAAAAACCCTAAATGAGCAGTAAGCAGGACGTCTAGCCCCTCTGAGGGAGACGTTGGCCCTTTTTAGGGAAAATCTCAGCACTGGAAGACAAACGTTGGCCCTCTCTGGGCCTCCAAACTCTGCCACACGTGCCAAACTACCCTGTAAAGCTGCCACATGCTGGAGGTGACGTCAAGGATCTCTGGAGGACATCCTGGGTCAACAGAGGGATACGTTCCACCTGCAATGGGTCAACCCCCTAGGGCTGGGCTCAGCCAAGGCATCCTGGATGAAAATTTATTTCTTCTTCTCTCGTGTAAAGGCTCGACCAATCACTGTCCTGTCTCTGACCCCGATGAGGTCCCAACAACCATCTGATGGGCTCTTCATCCCCATGGAGGTCCAAACTAATCATCTCCCCATGTGTACTGGTCCACTTGGTACATGTTCGTCGGGCATGGTCCTGCACATCAAAAAATTCGCCCTCCATGGGATCATTAGTCCTTGGGATCATAGCAATGTCAATCATATTTCATCATTAATTTTATGAAATGCATGCATAAAATTCCTAGCATATCATCTAATATCTCAAAGACATTACAATGACCTACTATACAAAGCTGAAGAAAAAGACAAAGTGCCCCATTGGGCCAGCATCCACAAGAGGAGGAAAGTTCCCAAAGGATATCATCCAAGACATGTGACATGAGGTGGTATGGTCAAAGGATGTCCAGACATAGTGGAAGACCAAGGTGATATTATCCGTGGGTGCCTTTGTAGGAGGCGAGTTGTACCTGTCATGGATGCAATTCTTTCCAAGCCCTTTATTGCCTTTATTCTTTCTTTTATTTATTGTTTTTTCTTTCTTTTTTATTTCAAGGTCTAACCAGAGGACACTGCCTTGGCGTGGTGATCAGAGTTGACACTGTTACCCATGAGTACTTTCACAGAGATGATAAGGCTGGCTCATGATGAGCCCCCCTTTCCCTTGGCCATGCAACCAAAGGTCACTGCCCTGGCGTGGTAACCAGATAATGGCAATGTCATACTGCTAGGTACCTATGAAAATAATGGGTTGGCTTGTGATGAGACCCCCCATCCTCTTGGCTAGGTCTTGTTTTGTACATTTTCTTAGGGTCCCTCTTGTTTCTTATTCATAGGCTTTTTATTGCCTTCTCGGGGATCCCTAGGCGAGGTATCTCTAGGTTTTATTTTATGGCTTTTATCTCTTACCAGCTTTTTTTACCCCCTGGGCCTTTAGCCCCTTCTTCCCACAGGATCAGGTGTAACCCCATAAATAGGTCATCCTAATGTCCGAACTAGGGGAATGGGATAGATGAATGGGAGATAAGATGTAAAAGTGATATAGTGATGGGAGTGGACGATGGCTCTTCAAAATCCCCCTTGGTGGCTAACCAAAACCTATGAATATAAGCTCGCTAGGGCACCCCGTTAATTCCCCCAACCATGGTCAAGTGGGTTAGTGTAAGATCCAAGCAGTCGTCAGAAATGTAAGGAATCTGATGCATATATCTGAAAGTTATAATGATCAAATATGACACATACCATGATACTTGGACCAATTACCTCATGGAGCAAGAGTCTTCTCTGATACAGGTCCAAGCTGAAGGTGATGGATGTTGTTGCTGCTGACAGGACAGGTCTGATGAAAAATAAGAAAGATGGGCCCTCCAAGGCCATGCTCAAGTCAATCCCGCTCTCGGTACTCCATGTCTAGGACCCGTGGGCCTCGAGACATGATCTCCTAGTTATCCCTAGAAACCGGGGATAATAGTCCCGATAATGAGGGTTGACCACTTATTACAATGAAAACTAACTAAATAAGAGGGCTTAGAGACGGATCCTAACATGCCCTCCCCCTTCAAAAGTAGCCTTGTACTCAAAGTTGAAGATGTGGAAATTGTTGTAGGATGGCGTCTGGTTCCAAAGTGGCATCATATGGAGATGTGTCCATCCATTTGATCAACACTTATTTGATAGTTCGACCCTACAGGTGATGCTCCCTCCTATTGAGGACAGATTCAGGCTCCAACCAAATGGAACCTTCTTCATCAAGTTTAGGTAGAATGGTTTGAACCCGAAAATTCTGACCAACCGCTTTCTTCAAACATGAAACATGGAACACCAGGTGTATTTTGGAGATAATTGTAAGTGAAAGTTTGTAGGCAACCAGACCAATGCATTTGAGAATCTGATAGGGGCCATAAAATCTGGGTGCCAAATTTTGGCGGCCTTGATATTTGAGCGATGTTTTATTGTATGGTTGGAGTCGGAGAAACTCCTAATCACCTTCTTAGAAAACCCTTTCGGAGCGCTACTGGTCATCTTGTTGCTTCATATGATTTTGGGCCATGTGGAGATTTTCCTTTAGAGCTGTGAAAGTAACTTCCCTACCCTGCAACAACTTGTCAATATCCTATACCTTTGATGTTTCTAGAGGATATGAAGTGACTATAGGGGTTTTTTGGCCATACACTATTTCATATGGTGTCATTTTGGTGATTGTATGATAAGAAGTGTTGTACCACCATTCTGCAAGTGGTAACTATTGCACCCACTGATGTTGTTTGTTTGAAATAAAACAACACAAGCAAGTTTCCAAACACTTATTGACCACTTCAGTTTGGCCATATATCTGTGGGTGGTATGTTATGCTCATTTTCAATTGCGTGCCATGTAATTTGAAAAATTCCTGCCAAAAGGTGCTGGTGAAGGTTAGGTTACGGTCGAGTACAATGGATGTTGGCATGACATGCATCTTGAAAATATGATCAATGAAAACTAGGGCTGGCGTAAAAGGGTGTGGTAAGGCACAAAAATGTGCATACTTTGAGAGGCGGTCGACCACTACCAGTGTGACTGATGTTTTACCCGCTTTGGGAAGGCCCATTATAAATTCCATGGATTTGTTGGTCCAAATAGAATTTGGAATGGGTAACGTATGGAGGGATCCTGGGGTCTTGACAATCTTCCCTTTATGGCGTTGAAAAATATCACATTCAGTGAGAACGTTGAGGATATCCTTCATAAAAAAAAAGAGCGATGAGCACGGGAATAGGTATTTTGGAAGCCTGAGTAACCCGCTAGAGCAGAAGAATGAAACTCATTTAAGATCCGAGGCTTGAGTGTCGAGTCTAAAGATAGAACCAAGCAATCCATATATCTGAGTACATTGGCTTGCCAAGCATATCTGGTGGGAGGGATAGTGTCATCTTGAAGGCACTGGATTATCTGTGAGATAGTGGTATGGACGAGCCATTCATAATGAACTTCATCAATCCTATGGGGGATTGGTAATGATAGAGAAAAGAGGGAGCCTTCATCTTCATATTGTCTTGACAACACATCTTCCACTACATTGTCTTTGTTTTTCTTATAGATGATCTCATAATCATAGCCCAACATTTTGGTCAACCACTTATTTTTTTCTGGAGACGAAAAACTATGCTGAAGGAAATACTTAAGACTATGGTGATCGATTTTAATTTGAAAGCGATGCCCCCATAGATATGGTCACCAAGTTGTGCACCACATGGATAATGACCATCATTTCCTTTTCATATGTAGATTTTCCCAAATTGAAGCCACTCAAAGATCGGCTAGTGAAAGAAAGAGGCCTACCATATTGGGTGAGAGCTGCACCAATACCAGTTCTTGAAGCATCTGATTCGACCAAAAAATTTTTGTTGAAATTAGGGACTGCTAAGATGGAAGTAGTACACATGGACTGCTTCAAATATAGGAAGGCCTATTCGGGTGTAGGGATCCAATAAAATGCATTCTTCTTAAGAAGGTTCGTCAATGTCCTGACAATTTATCCATAATGATGGAAAATTTTCCTGTAATATCTTGTGAGGCCAAGGAAACCTTGTAGTATTTTCAAGGTCTTAGGACATGGCCAATCCTACATGGCTTGAATATTGTTGGGGTCCATGCATACTCCTTCACTGCCGACAATGTGTCCAAAGTGTTCGACCGCACTTTCCCTAAAAGAACACTTGGACTTATTAACAAACAAATTATGGTCACGTAACAATTGGATTAGTTTGTCCACATGTTGAAGATGGGACTCCCAAATGCGACTGTAAATAAGAATGTCATCAAAGAAAACTAGGAAAAAATTCCAAAGGTAGGGTTGCAAGAGTTTATTCATCAGATTTTGGAGAGTAGATGGAGCATTGCAAATCCAAAAAGGTATTACCAAGAACTCATAGTGGCCTTCATGAGTTCTGAAAGAGGTCTTTGGAATATCTGTTTCCTTCATCCTAATCTGGTGATAACACGAGCGAAGATCCAATTTGGTGAAGAAACAAGCACCCTGGAGATCATCCAACATATCATCAATGACAAGAGTGATAAACTTATCCTTAATGGTCAATTCATTAAGGGCACAAAAATATGGACACATGCACCAAGAACCTTCCTTCTTTAGGACCATAACAACATGGGAGGAGTATGGGCTAGTACTTGGGTGAATTACCTCGACTTCCAATAATTCTTACACTAATTTTTCTATTTCATTTTTTTGAGCAAAGAGGTACTGGTAGGGGCGTACATTGGGGGTATGAATTCTAGGGAGAAGAGGGATTCTATGATCATGTTCACCCCAGGAGGGGGGGTAATTATGTGGGTGTCTCAAAGACTTGGTGGTGCTTGTCCGGGACTAGTTGCAGGTCGAGATGGATGACGGGGAGGATGTATCTTGTACCTGAATGGAATTAAATTGGGAAATCACCCCATGATGACCTTTCTTCAAGAGTTTCTCCATTCTGTGAGAGTTGATAATTTATGTGGACCCAACATGCAAGACACAGAGGGTATAGGTGTGAGCCTCTTGAGTAAATTGCATATATAATTATTGATAATCCATGGTAATTGGTCCCAAAGTGTGCAACCATTCAACACCCAAAACAATATCACAACCACCCATAACAATGAAAAACATATGAGCTTTCAGGGTATAATTTCCCATTTGAAGTTTGGCATTCTCACAACAGCCCCCACATTTCATTGTATCACCATTAGCTATGAGAATTTGAAAATTTGAAACTGGTCGAATAAAACGATTAACATTCTCGACGACCCTGCGATGATTAAAATTATGGGTGTTGCTACTATCAATAACCACAAATATTGGCCTATGTTTGATGTAGCCTTTGATATTTAATGTCTGCAAAGCAGAAATATGAACAAGGGCATGGAGATATATGATAGGTTCTTTTGGTTCTAGAGGAGGTGCAATGGTGTCTGAGAGCGACTAAATGGGATCAATATCCTCTGGATTGGGGGTCGCCTATGAAATTAGGTCCTCTTAACCATCAATATGGAATAATTTATGTTCATGACATTTATGTCTTGGCGCATATTTGTCATGACAATAACAACAAAGCCCTTGTTTCCTACGTTCTTCCATTTATGTTGTAGAAACTTTTTGAACCTTCAAGGTTTGAGTGGGAGCAGTGGTATCCCTTGGACAAGGATAGTTGGGGACTGAAGGATGAAAGGCTTGTGCCTGAAGAATGGTCTCAACTTCTAAGGCTAATTTTCAATCCTGCAACCAAGTAATAAGATGATGCATGCAAACATGAGCACAAATTTCCTCCTTTAAGCCACTTATGAAACATTCAAGATATAATTCCTCATATAAGCCCTCCGTTCTGATAGCCAACTATTCAAATGATGCAATGAAATCAGTGACCCAACTTGTTTGTTTCAACTTAGTGAGGTGCCCAAAATAATGATATTCCCGATCAAATCATGCACAAACAACTTTGGTGAACATGTTCCAAGTGGAATGGCCTGAATAGTATTTCTTATGCCATTACCACCATTTCCAATGTTCTTGATATAAGTAAAAAATTCCTACATGGAGTTTGGTCTTGTCATCCTGAATATTATGGAGGGAAAAGTAGTTTTCTAGTTGGGAGACCCACCCAACTGGGTCATATCCATCAAATTTATGCATCTCCACTTTTGGAAGCTTATTCCAAGAGTTGGGAGAACCCCAAGGAGAGTGGGAATGATGAGTATTCTCATAATGAGAAGAATGAGTGGCTTTAGAGTGGTACTTTGGTTGCTTACCCTTGTCAAACAACCCAAGGTGTTGGGTAAGGGAATGCAGTTTAGTCTTGATGACATCCATGTATACAAAGTGCTTATGGAGCTGGCTAAGGTCCCCCGACGTTAAGAACCAAATATCAATATAGCATAGAAAAACCTCAGAATAAGTACTCAACGCCTTGAAAAAGAGAGAAATTCAGATAATAAGACTCTTCAAGGGGGCAACCTCCTTATGCCCACATAAATCTACAATTACAAGATGATCCCAAATGAAAATGTCTCCTTGATATATATAGGAGACTAGGAGGTATAATTACAACTAATGGACTAAAGACGACATAAATAAAATAACATTACTATTATAATATACCCCAATTAAGGGGTAATGAGCCATTATTTAGGGCTTAACATGCCCCTCCCCTTGAGACAAGTGTTGTCCGCAATGCTTGAGTAACTGTGGATGCTTCTGTATAAAAGACTCATCTTCCATAGTGGAATCTTTAGTCGATAGTTTCCTCCATTTAATGAGATACTATGAAATGGATCTATTCCTCAGCTGGCGAATTCTTGTGTCAGTGATGGCTTCAGTCTCCAATATGATTTTTTCTTCCTTGTCAAGTTCTAGAAATATAGTTTGAAATGGGATGTTGTCACCTATAACCTTCTTTAAGCATGAAACATGGAAAACTGGGTGTACTCGTGAAGATGCAGAAAAATCCAATTTGTATGCCATAGTACCAATATTTTGCAACACCTTATAAGGGCCATAGTACTTTGGTGATAATTTATTATCCTTCTTGGCTTTCTTGAGGGACACCTGTTTGTATGGTTGTAGTCTTAAAAACACCCAATCTCCTACTTCAAAACTTATTTCACTACGATGTTGATCTGCTTGTTGTTTCATGCGATTTTGTGCCATGGTTAGGTTGTCCTTTAATATTTGGAGAACTTGTTGTGTATGCTCGATGTGATCTTCCACTGCTTGAACCTTAGATTTTTCTTTTAGAGAAGAAGTGATGGAAAGAGGGTGGTATCCATAGAGTGCCATAAATGGTGTCATTTTTGTTGCAGTATGAAAGGAAGTGTTATACCACCATTTTGCCAAGGGTAACCATTTGAACCATTGTGTCTGTTTATCATAGACAAAGAAACGAAGGTAGCCTTCCATACATTTGTTCACTATCTCGGTTTGTCCATCAGATTGAGGATGATAGGATGAGCTATGAGCCAATTGAGTACCCAAACAAGAAAATAATTTTTTCCAAAAGTGTCCAGTGAAGATGGGATCTCTGTCACTTACAATAATCTTTGGGCTTCCATGTAGCTTTTGAACTGTCTCCATGAATGCGGTGGAAACTGTGTTGTCTTTGAAGGGATGAGAGAGTGCACAAAAGTGTGCATACTTGGTTAGTCTATCCACAATCACCATGATGACACTCTTTCCTTCAGACTTTAGTAACCCTATGATGAAGTCCATGGAAACCTCCTCCCAACACTGACTTGGGATGGCTAATGGTTGTAAAATACATGGGGTCTTAGTTGTTCCACCTTATTTTGTTGGCAACCCAAACATTATGCCACAAACCTTTGAACATCAGTTTTAAGGCCATCCCAAAAAAATTCCTTCTTGACCCTATGGTAGGTTTTCAAAAATCCCGAGTGCCCTCCTACTGGAGAGGTGTGCAATTCCAATAGTACCTTTTGTTTAAGTTGGGATTTCTTACATAAACATAAGCGATCTTTGTACCATAATGAATCATTTTTCCATGTAAATGTATCTGATGCAATAGAATCCTGCTGCAACCTTTGAATGAGAGTCCACACTTTTTCATCATTCTTCCATTCATCCCTTGTTTCTATTATCCAATCAGGTTGGATGATCGAGATAGCACAGAGAAAGGCCTCAACATATTCATCCTTTCTTGAGAGTGCATCTGCCACAACATTTTTCTTCCCTTTTTTATAGATGATTTCAAAATCATAACCCAATATCTTGGTTACCCATTTTTGTTGTTCTTCTAAAGATAGTCTTTGTTCCAAGAAGTATTTAAGACTATCATGATTTTTTTTTACCTTGAAGTGCCTACCTATTAGGTAAGTACGCCATTTCTTCAATGGATGTAGTATTTCCATCATTTCCTTCTCATAAATGGGTTTGTGTAAGTCCTTTCCCTTGAGTGGTCGACTTTCAAAATCCAGGGGCCTTCCTTCTTGCATTAGGAAAACACCAATTCCATTTCCCGAGGCATCACATTCCACAATAAAGGTTTTTGTGAAGTCT
>ML784488.1:112180-151565 GCA_009831015.1 Picea engelmannii
AATGGCCTTCATGAGTTTGGAATGTTGTTTTTGGGATATCTTCTTCCTTCATTCTAATATGGTGATACCCTGAACAAAGATCCAACTTTGTGAAATAGATTTCTCCATGTAGTTCATCTAACAATTCATCAATGACGGGAATTGGAAACTTATCTTTAATAGTGATCTTGTTGAGCTCTCTATAATCTGGACACATATGCCATGAGCCATCGTTTTTGAATACCATTACCACCGGTGCAGAGTAAGAACTTTGGCTAGGTCTAATAATGCCAGCCTCTAACATTTCTTCAACTGTGCGCTCAATTTCACTCTTTTGGGCACAAGGGTATCTGTATGGCCTGATGTTAGGAGGAACACTCCCAGGAATTAGGTGAATATCATGATCATGATTTCAAGTGGGTGGAAGACCTTTGGGAATATGTTCAAATACTTTGGAATGATTATCAATGATCCCTTGGAGATCTAGAGGAACAGATGGATTAGATGTTTGAACATCTAGTGAGCATAGTTGTGCAATAACACCTTGATGCCCCTTTTTCAATAATTTTGTCATGCCATTAGAGCTTATCACCTTACCGGGTTTCCCTGTGATGCCTCTTAACTCAATTTCTTTTCCTTCGAATGAAAATTTCATGAAAAGTTCTTGAAAATTAAAATCCACTGTTCCTAATTATTGCAACCATTGGATTCCTAGTACAACATCAGCACCACCCATGGGTATAGAAATCATTGGACTATTCATTACATATTCCCCCATAGTAAGATTGATATTATTTCATTTTCCTGAGCAATTGATAGTTCCTCCATATGCAATCATTACTTGAAACTATGGCGCTGGATATACAAAGCAATTGAGAGCTTTGGCCAATTCATAGTGAATGAAATTATGAGTACTGCCAGCATCAATTAGGACTATTACCTTTTTATTTTTGATATATCCTTCGATCTTGAGGGTTTGAGGAGTGCTAATTCCAACCAATGCATTACATGATATCGTGGGAGTCAAATCTTTAGACGAAATTGCTTCTACGTTTTCATCTTGAGATGGTTCTTGTTCTTGTTCTTGTTCTTCTTCCTCTTCAAAATCTATGTAGAATAATTTCTTATCACCACACTTATGCCCCTTACTGTACTTGTTGTCACAATTAAAGCATAAACCTTTTGATTTTCTTTCCTCCAATTGTTGAGGTGTCAACCTTGTAGGTTGAGGTGTTTTAGAAGAAGGAGCATTATTCTCTCTATAGTTGTTAGGATTTGTCCTTCTAGTAGCCATAGCCATATTTTTACTTTCAACATTTCTTTCCACCCTAAATGCATTCTCCAATGATTTGGGTTCCCAAAGGCGAACCTCATGTTGAATGTTATCCTTTAAAGTTCCCATGAATACATCAAGTGCTCATCTGGAATATATGTTACCTTTATATTCAATCTTTGGAAGTTCTCAATGTGCTCTGTAACTGAACGCTTTTCCTTGAGATTTATCACTTGGCTAAAGAAGGTATTGCTCCTTGTATCCTCATAGTGTGCTATCATTTCTTCCATGAAAATTGTCCAAGTGACAAGGGATTTGCGAGAACAAATCCATCGATACCATACAAATTTATTGGGTTCTAAATATAAAGAAGCAATTCGTACCTTTTGTGTATGTGGCACATTATGTAGATCAAAGAATTGCTCCATCTCAAGTATCCATGTGATTGTGTCCTTGCCATCAAACTTCCTCATATCGATCTTAGGAACGTGGTTTGTCTTCAACCAAAAGTTGAAGTTTCTCCGTTCTTGATTCAATTTCCTTGTGTCTTCATCACGAATTTCATGGGATACATTTTCACTTTTAGATATCCTCTCTATTAGGATTTTTTTCAATCCTTCCATGATCTCCCCTTTTAAACCCTCCATCATCTCTTGTAGTTCATCTTTTGTTACTGTCTTCTTTTGTAAATCATTTATGTCCCTACGCATTTCTTCACCTTCATCAATATTCCATGTAGGATTGTCTGTAGGCTTATTTGGTGTAGAAGTTCCCTTTTTGGGTGGCATGTTGGCCAAGTATCACTTTTGAACCTTGATTTTGAGGTGGTTCTTCTAGACAATCTTTCTTCTAATTTATATCCAAAGTCTCGGCCCTTCTGGGTATGAAACTTTCTTTTTTGTAGTTCTCTGATATTTCTTCTCTGCAATTCCACAGTTCTGATCAAAATTGGATGTGCCAAGTGGAATTTATGGTAACTTCCCCACAACTTGTTGATATTTGGCCTTTCCAGGAGATCTCACTTGTATAGCGTGCCCCACACAAAATAATTGATATAAAATTCTGAAACTCGTACTAGAAATACTACAGACTGTCCACTATCCAATACAACTAGTCTCACTCAATTTGGATACTCTAGAAAGAAGTTATGATTGTTTTACCTGGAACACCTTCTTGAGACTGGTCAATAGGAATAGTAAGATACCCTATCTTCCATAGGGTGTATCTACAGATGTAAGATGACCTAGAAGATGAAATTTTTACCACAGGTACCATACTAATTTTTGTGAATATCCTCCATAGTTCAGGGTCTGAAACGCTACATAAAAAATGTTATAGCGAAAATTCCGCAATGACTCATTTAAGGATGATTCCATAACCCTATCTTGCATAGGTTGTATCTCCGAAAGTATAAGGCCTCAGGAGCTTAAATGTTAACCCAACGTACCTTGATCCATCTAATAAATATCCTCTAAGCCTTTCCTTCCGAAACATTGCAGAAAAAAAGTTATAGTGAAAATTCCAATGTGTCTCAGATGTAGCAGCAAAACCCCAAGACCTTGAGCTCTGATACCATATGTTAAGAACCAAATATCAATATAGCATAGAAAAACCTCAGAATAAGTACTCAATGCCTTGAAAAAGAGAGAAATTTAGATAATAATCCTCTTCGAGGGGCAACCTCCTTATGCCCACATAAATGTACAATTACAATATGATCCCAAATGAAAATGTCTCCTTGGTATATATAGGAGACTAGGAGGTATAATTACAACTAATGGACTAAAGCCGACATAAATAAAATAGCATTACTGATGTAATATGCCTCAATTAAGGGGTAATGAGCCATTATTTAGGGCTTAACACCCGGGCTCTATTTGATCTCAGTGACATCACTATATAGTTGGGTTACCTTATTGTCCCAGTCATTCGCAATATGAGAGTTGGTGGTAGCACCCATTGTGGAAGCTCAAGGAGAGTTCTACCACAATTATTAGCATGATATGAGGAGTGTGGTGGGATAAGTGGAAAATAAGGGAGTTAGGAAGGAGATCGAGTCCATAAAAGGGCTCAAAATTGATAGGGATCACTGCAATCAGGGTGAAAAAAATGAAGCCAATCAGATAGGTCATAAACAAGGGGTAAGGGGGCCAGGTCCAAAAAAAGGATGAAAAATTATAGGTATCACTTTTGTAAGGGTGAAAAGAGGAAACTAATGGGATATGTCTCAAACAGTGTCATAAATTCCAAATTCTTAACTGACAGAAAGATGTAGGAATTTCGCAACCAGAATGCAGAAGGCTAGGTTGCATGGAAATGGATCTTGTCTTTTCTCTTTCTGCTCTGTTATTTTTCTGTTTTATATCTTTCCGAAGGGTTATGGTTTTTTTCAAGGTACCTACAGACAAGGGTTTTCCCTGTGCTATAACTCTTTGATATATGTGCGGGGTCAACAATACTACTTGGCCCAATATCTCAGGGCACCAACTAAGGAGGCTCAACCATACCCTTAGCTGTACTACTCGATTATACAGTTACTAGAGAGTATCTTCCCGAGTGTTTTTCTTGGTGACACTATAAAAATCAGGCAGTCGATCAATTTAGCTAGGTGGGTTCCAGGATGCCTAGGGAAAGTCCATGCACATGTGTTGTCTGATGTGCTATCTTACCCTTGTCAAACAACCCAAGGTGTTGGGTAAAGGCATGGAGTTTAATATTGATGGCATCCATGTATGCAAAGTGCTTATGGAGCTGGCCAAGGTCCCCCAAGCTCTATTTGATCTCAGTGACATCATTATATAGTTGGGTTACCTTATTGTCCCAGTCATCCGTAGTCTGAGAGCAAGTGGTAGCACCCATTGTGGAAGCTCAAGGAGAGTGCTACCAAAATTATTAGCATGATATGAGGAGTGAGATGGGCTAAGTGGAAAATGAGGGAGTCAAGAAGGAGATCGGGTCCACAAAAGGGCTCAAAATTGATAGGGATCACTGCAATCAGGGTGAAAAAAATGAAGCCAATTGGATAGGTCATAAACAAGGGGTAAGGGGGTCGAGTCCAAAAAAAGGATGAAAAATGATAGGTATCACTGCGGTAAGGGTGAAAAGAGGAAGCCAATGGGATATGTATCAAATAGTGTCAGAAAGTCAAAATTCTTAACTAAAAGAAAGATGTAGGAATTTCACAACCAGAATGCAGAAGGCTAGGTTGCACGTCAATGGATCTTGTCTGTGCTCTTTCTGATATGTTATTTTTATGTTTTGTATCTTTCCCAAGGGTTATGGTTTGTTTCAAGGTACCTACAGACAAGGGTTTTCCCTGTGCTATAGCTCTTTGATATATGTTTTGGGTCAACAATACTACTCGGCCCAATATATTAGGGCACCAATTAAGGAGGCTCAACCATACCCTTAGCCATCCTACTCGATTATCCAGTTAATAGAGAGTATATTTCTGAGTGTTGTTCTAAGTGACACTATAGTAGTCAGGAAGTCAATCAATTTAGCTAGGTGGCTTCCAAGATGCCTAGGGAAAGCTCGTGCACATGTGTTGTTTGATGTGATACCACTCGAAGGGGTACCAACAGGGGTTACAAGGGTGGCCAAAAAATATGAACTTAAAAACCACTTGTATTTCCTACGTGTATGTTTACTCGTCTGTTTATTTGTGTGTTGAACAAAAAATATTTGTGGTTTATCGACACCAAAATACGTCTCTACCGTGAAAAACAAAATTCTCCCACAGTTCCTCCCCAGGAAAGAGCTTTGATACCACTTGTAGTATACCTGGAACAAGTAATAGGACAAGCAAATATATTGTGCAAGTAACATGAACATCAAATATAGATCATAAATATAATATTGATACCACATGAATTTGAGTTCACTTTCCTCTTCGAGGGGCAACCTCCAAATGAGCAGAGCTCTCTTACAATAATCTTCCACAACACAAAATGGAGAGATGTATTCTTTAAATACTGTTCACAACAAAAAATACCAAGGGACAATACCGCGAGCCAATACCATGGTTTATCCCTAACTAATTTATAACATTTCACTAACCAACCTTCTAACTACTTGTGGTCCCAATAATAAGGGTTGACCACTTATTACAATGACAACTAACTAACTAAGAGGGGTTAGGGATGGATCCTAACAGTTTGAGGCTTGGAATGGTTGTCTTGAGGGGGTCCATCCTTGCTCTGTCCTTTGTTCTGTGGGTTGGGGTTGCCTTTGCACTGCTTCTACTGTGAGTAATTTGTAGATCCAAACTTTCTCTTCTTATGTTTAAATTTCTGCATGCTTTTGACAACATATCGATAATCCACACCTAGTGATGAGCTGTCTAGAAAATCCATCTCTGTTTGGATGTATCTATGTAGACTACCATGGTACTTGAGTACCATATGTCATTCAGAGTGTTTGATTACCATCTTGGTGTGAAAGGTATGAAAAATATTCGTGAACTCGGGTACTGCCTGATCCCTTTCCTATCGCAGGGTGGTCCATCTAGTATATGAAAAATTATGGACTGAAAAATACCCTTCTAGCAGATTCAACCATTTATCTATGACATCTGCATCTATCTAACCTTCAAATACTAGAATATCAAAAATCACTTGTACCTTGAAGGGGGCGACACTTCCAAAGTAGCCACTTGTTGAAGATGCATCGCATGTTGGCAGCCATGGAAGGATCTATGCAAAAGTATCCATCATCTCGTTCCTTTTTCTTGCAAGGTATTCATTGAGAAACAATTCAAAATGATCTCCTTCTCCTTCATCTCTCTTTTATTCCCCCATGAGAGGCTGTCAGGGTTTGCGAGGATAGTCTTGCAAGGGATCAACTACTTCGAGTCTCAATTCCTTGTACCTTGACTACATTGGGGATAGGCACAAAGAAACAAATAAATATAAGACCACTTTTATACCACTTATATGGATTTATAAATGGAACGAAATGAAATACATTTGTCTAAAAAAAAAAAAAAACAGAGACACATTAAAACTTGACTTCTATTAATAAACAAAATATGTTGAAATTGTAAAAATGCAGACTGAAACAAACTTGCTTGAATGGTGACAACTTATCTATGAGAAGAGATGTGATGACTACACTCAATTGCAAGAATATGAGTCAAATGAGGATCCAAAGACATTTTTAACATAAAACATAAATGATAAAACCCTAAATATCCAAAAACTTAACCCCGAGAGATGAAACACCAAAAGGTTTGTGGGCCTCGATGGGGGTAGTTGATATGTCAACTTCCCGAGGGCGTAACTTTTGCATATGATATCCATTTGAGGCACTTGATACACTGTTGGAAAGGTATGACTGAGGAGTACATATTAAATTATGTCTAATATCTTCCTTCAACAACATGATAGGCATCATCAAGCCAAAAAAAATATTGTTTAGGGCCTCAAAACGACCCCAGAAGTTTGGGAACTGAAAAACTATAAACAAATGCCAAAATAGAACATTTTTCTTTGAGCCAGTGGAATAGATGGGTGGCCACTAATATCCACATGGATCAGGAATAAAGATCACGATTCTTCTCAGAAACTCATGAATGATTCCTGTAGGCTATCCTAGAATCCATATTTGAGTACATAAACAAATCCAGTAATGCGTAAATTGACTACCGATGAGAAACTAACACTCAAGATTACAAATGGTTGATGGAAAAACTTACATGAGTGGGTCAAAAGAATCACCAAATATTATATAATAGAACAAGATATTGAGGATCAAACTTCCCTCGACACAATAAAAGACAAATTCTACACGGAGCTACACAAAGTTTTTTTGTGCATCGTCCCAAGATTGCTTCATAAATTTCTTCTCCACAAAGGAGTCGACGACATTGTTGAGTACTGACCTCGACTAGGTACACCACCAAAAAATAGTAACTGGGAAGAGAGAGACGAGAAGTGGGAAGAATTCCTAGAATCAAGGTGCAAAGATACAAAAGAAGCATGTGATTACTTTCTGAAGCAATAAATATGGCCAACCCGACCAACTTCGAGTAAGTATGGGCGATAATCGGGGGTCGGGTGATCTGTGAGATGTTGCGATAAAAATAAGAGCATATTATCATTCGTTCAAATGAAGAATAAATTTCTTAGAGAGGAAAGAAAATTTATAAGAAAACGATTGAAATCCAAATATTCTAGTAAGACAAGAGGAAAAAGAAAAGAGAGGAAATCCAAAATATGTGGAACAATTGAAATTCAAATACAAAAATAGTTGGGGACAATCAACTTGATAGAGTGTGTGAGTAGTTTGAGTGTGACAGGAATCGACCATATCTAGAAATAACAACAACCACAACGACCCTCAACAAAAATAATGAAGCACCATTAATAGAGGCTAGCATGGGCACCTATCAACTTGAATACCAACCCGAGAGCATGGATTATGAAGAAATGGGACCATCTGTATATGTTCATCCTATTCAAATAACTATCCCTAGAATTAAAGAATTCTCACAAGAGAGGCTTCAGATCGATGAACAGTCTGCAAGGTTATGGTATAGAATTGATGAGCATGGGAATGTATGCGATACACTAGTCATAGTCAAACCAGAAGTAAACCTAAATAAAGTTGATAATATATTCGTCCACATCAAGGATATCACGACACCAACCCCCTTTCCAGAACTCATATCAAGAGAACACAATAATTTAGGAGACTATAAACCTGAACCAACACGATGTATCGTCGAGTATAAATATCAAAGTTGTCAAACTAAAGAAACAATTGTGAAGAGAACAAAGGAACAATTACTTCTTAAATACCAACCAAAAAAATATCGACCAACATATGAGTTGACACATGAACAAGTGGTTGAAATTCTGACTTCCCAGTCGAAAATTGTGCTAAATAAAACATCAGAAAATTTGATTGTTCTTAGATAGAAACCAACAATGAAATTTGTTATCACACAAGTTGTAGGTTTGGAAAATCCTGACCCAACCACCAAATGGATACAAATAAGAGAGAACCTACCCACTGTCACATTAGGCAGGTGTTCCCATCACTTTATAGGTGAATTGATCACCTCAAGGGGGAAATCTCGGTGACCCTAGGGGGGAATGAGATGGAAAGTGTGATGTATGGATGAATTCCCCTATATTTCAAGTTTCTATGTGTGGAGAATATCTTGAGTGAGGTCTTGATGGTAGCCAAGAGTTTCCAAGAAGTAGTAGACCTTGCAAATGTTGATTGTACCTTCCCGAGACACAAGCAAGACAATGATACAAGCCCAAATATATGGTGGAAAAGCAAGTTAATATTGATGTAACTAATTGCAGCAGTTAGTAACAATATATGTTAGCAATGAAAATGATAATGAATGCTTAAAATAAGTTTCTAAAAGTATAGTTAAAAGAGCAAGAGATAAACTAGAAACAACTAGGTCAACCCAAGTAAGATATCATTAGAATTTAGCAGTGAAAGAAGGTTGTAACAAAAGATAATTGCAGAAATATTTTGAAGCCTTATGGCTGTAAAAAACAATTTATTACAGAAATAATATTATCCACTAAAACTTCCCCAAATTTTACCAAAAAGTGCGCTAGGCCTAGTAATTTATGTGGGAAAACTTTAAGCAACTTTCAGTGGTTGATTTAAGAGTTATTAGAGAAGTTTGATTAGGGTTTATGCAGCCCTAATGGATGTAGATAAAGTTTAGTAATATAAGAAAGAATTAATTGAATAAATATGATGCCCTAGTGGCTCAATCAAGCTTATAAGGCAAATAAATGAATCCAACTTAGACAACCTTCAAATCATAAAATTTCACGTGAACTGATGCAACATTTTATTTCTCCAATTCAATTTATATTGGTGCCTTTAACTATTGGTTTATGGAGTCAAGTGAATAAAGAGATAAACAATGTTATCTCCTTGGGGGTGTAAACCCTCTTACTCCCCAAGGAAAACAAATGTTAAGCTAGGAGATACTAGGAGGGTGTAAACCCTTTTACTTCTCCTAGTAAAACCTTGTGCAACAAATAACTTCTAGAAAAAATGATAAATAATGGTGGGGTTGTAAATCCTTATAATCCCAAAGTAATCTAGAAAATAAAACTTGTGACTAAGAAATGAAGAATCAACAAGATAAATCTTTACCTAGCATCAAGAAATGACAAGATAAACCTCTTCTTGCCAGGATAAATCCACCACAAGTGCCAAAGAAGAGCTCCAAGAAGGCTAGCACGCTAGTTCTTCCCCAAATAGCATGAATAAAACCAAGATAATAGCACAAGAGAGAGAAGGTTTCCTAAGGAGGGCGCAAATTTCAGCCAAGTACTTCTCACAATGGGAGAGTTATGTTATGAAATGAGATTCACATGATCTATATTTATACAAAAGTTTTAAAAAATAGTTTTTCCACTTAGCAAGGGTAAAACATAAGATAAGGGGTAAAAAACCCTTATTTTACCCCTTGAACCAAATAATAATATTTAATTTTCACTTTAACACAATAGAAACCCTAAAAATAAGATGACATCACCCCTTTAGAGGATGTTTTGACACCTTGAGCAAGTCGTTGGAGAGGAAAATGTAGGTCGTTGGTGTTCCTTGATCCTTCGCATCATGTTCTAGGGTCAATCCATGTCTTCTCCAGTAAAATGATGCCAAGTGTCAATGTGTAATAACTCCATCACCATCAAACCCCCTCAAGCATGATGTCAAGCCTCAAAAGGGGACGTTTTTCCTCTCCTAGGCAAGTCATTTGGGTGATATGGGTTGGGTAAGGTCCTCCATGATGCCATGTAAGCCATTGAAGTCATGTTTATGTGCTCTGGTGTGAAGGATTACAACATCCAAACCGTGGGATTGTTTCCCCATGGAATCCCAAGCTAGGGTTGTTCTCCCAAAAATGGCCACCAAGCAAGGTCCTACAAAACAAAAGGGCATGCTCTCTAGAGATATCAAGTAAAATATATCATGAAAAGTGTAAACCACATCTAATAAGCAAGGCACCTAAGCATGTGCATAAAAAATACTTCATGAAATTAAACAAATGTTAAAAGACCCTATACAATTGACCAAGTTTAAGTATGGGAAGGTGTCATAAAAGTCCTATTGGGTAGAACAAAACCCTCAAGTAGGGGATTATCCCAAGGATGGCCTATCAAGGTTATGTAATGGGTTATGAGGTGGAAAGGGATTTTACCTTCATAGGTCAATGTGTTTCATTACATACAAGGGATCATATTGTCTCATTTATGGGTGCCTTTGTAGAGTGTGTGTGGTACCTTCGTTTGTGATGCACTTTTTCCAAGCCCATATTCTTGCCATTCTTTATTTCTTTCATGTTTTAAGGAACAAGTTGAAGGCCATTGCCCTATCTTGGTGTTTAGATAATGATAGTTTCATTCACAAATACCTCACTAAAATGAAAAGGATGGCTCGTGATGAGACCCCCTTTCTCTAAATTGTGTAACTGAGAGCCACTACCTTGGCTTGGTGACTAGATGATGGTAATTTCATACCACTAAATACCCATGATCACGATAGGTCGGATCATGATGAGACCTCCCATCCTCCAACTAACCCCTTAAGAATTCATTATTATTTATTTTCTTTGGGTCCCTCATTTCTTATAGAGAAGCATTTCATCGCTTTCTTGGGGATCCCTAGGCAAAGCATCTGGAAGGTCTATATTTAGGCTTTTATATTTTTAGCCAACAACTATCCCTCTGGGCCTTAAACCCCTTCTTCCCATGAAATGAGGTACATTCCCTTCTTGGGTCACTAAATTCAAAAGGCCTAGAAGAATACAATATGATGGGAGTGCAATGAGTAGAAGGTGGTAAGTATGGTCAGGAATGGTATGACAAACCCTTAAGGGACCCCCAGTCACAAAACTTCCCCAAAGGTTGGCCAATTACTAGGAAATATATGACACTCACCAAGGTGAAACAAGGTCAAAATAATAATGTCCAAGCAAGTGTTCTATAATCAAAAGCAACTTAAACACAACATGTTTAAATGCCTCAAATATTAGGGTGATTAACTTCCACAATACCTGACTTGTACTGCATGGAACAAGACCCATCTTCCTTCCAGAAGCTAGCCGGTGTGGTGGATGCACTGACAATGGATCAGAATGTGGTGATAGAGAGAGATTTTGTATGTCAATGTAGACACTACTAGTCATGTGGTCTCTCGACACTCTATATATGCAACCTGAGGACCTTGAGACATCATATCCCTAGTTATCCCACAAAATGGGGATAACATTTGGCTCCTACTTGGGGACATGTGCTCACCATAGAGTGCATGAGAACCACAACATATCCTGGTATACCTATTCCTACACTAAAACAAGAAACCATAAAATCTAGGGTGGTTCTATCACCCTTCGTCCATATACATAAAAATCTAAATGACAACTAATCTAGAAAAGAAAATTTTAGCATTTTTTCAAAAAATTCTAAACTAAGCATGAAGTCAATATGAAAGTAGAGAAAAATGAAATATGAAATGAATCTAAACTAATATGAGAAATCAATATGAAAATGCAAGGAAATAAATATGACCTACCTACTTACCCGAGGCTTGGGCCTTGAAGAATTCATGTGACCTGAACATAAGGTTGGAGAAGAGATCCATCCACTGGTAATGGCATCTTTCTCCCATCCGAGGCTGTCAAATAATACTTTTCTTTAACATACTTCTTCTTTATAATGTAAGGGCCAAACCATGAGTTGTCATCTTTATGGTCATACTTTGGCTTGCCCTTCTTCTTGTCCCACATGAGCGTAAGAATTCCTTCACTAAAGTTGATGTAAGGTATATTCTCAATGTATGGATATGAAGGAGGATTTGCGTTGACCATCCTTTTGATGGATTCCTTGCATTCTTCATCTTCATTCTTCAGAATTTGATAGACTCTGGCTCTTTCCCTTGGAAATTTGCAAGTTTCTATTTGTATTCATCTATCCTTGGGAGGAGCATATCTATGGAGTCTTCCTTCATAAAGGGAAAGTCTTGTGAATTGTACTCAATGGTGTCTGGGACTTCATCAAATTCATCTTCACTTGTGTATACAGGACCATTGGGATTGTTCACATGCTTTTTATCTCTCTCTCTCGACTGTATAATACCATGAAAGTGATATCTCCCATGGGGATGTGTGCATGGGTAAGGTATTTACTAAGGAATCCCCCAAGGGCACCAGACCAACTCCTCGATAAGAGCATCTCCCAAGCATCTGGAACATTGATCACAACTATGTTCATAAGGAGGTTGATATGTGGAAAATCAATCTAAAAGACCTCAACATCCTCACATAACCCATAAAAATTGACCCTTTTAGAATCAATGCCACATACATTTCCATAGGGTTGGGTTGTCTTTAAACCAAGTTGTTCCATCACCTTCAATGACATGACACTCACAAAAGCCCTAGAATCAAGCATACAATTGTTCAAGCGGAGGCCATTCATGCCTAATGAAAGACAAAGGGAGGGATTTTGTCCTTTTTTCCGATCGAGATGCATAGTGTTCAAAATGATAGGAGTGTATTACTTCTCGGTCGATACCTATAATATATTCAAGAATGCCTTCCTTACAGAAGGGATATTTCACATCTCTGTCACCTGGACCGTCATGTTCGGTTTTCCAAACATGGCTGCAACATCTATGTTCAACTAAATCTCATCCGTGGGAGATGTATTAGGAAGAAACTCATGTACTAGAGTTGGGGGTGGTGGGGCCACCTTCTCTGCTGATGGAGTGGGAGTGGCAAGCTATGATGGAGGGGATGAAGCTTTATTTCTTCTAGTGTAGGTAAAATATTCCATCCTCCTTAACTCCTTCTTCTAATCGTTCGTCAATTGATTCAAGGCCCAAAGTCCCCCCTCTCTTCCCCCCTATCTTTTGGCTTCATTGATCTATTCTTGTGTGACTCATTCCTCTTGGAAAGTGCAAACCGTATCCATGAAATTCATATTGTCGAAATAATATTCATCTCGTCGGGGACACTCATCTTCTCTATGAGGTTCTTGTCATGGAAGGCACCAAGCTTATGTGTCGACCATCCCAACTGGTTTCAAAGTATTAGGGGCCTTTGCCTCTTGTTGAGGCCTTGGTTTCCAACCCATGGAATCTCTCTTTTGTCTGGTACACTGAGGTCTGGGAGAAGATTTATGTATTTCCACAGTAGTCAAACGACCCATGATTTGGTTCTGTATCTAGGAAAATTGAGTACTCATTTGATCCATCTTCAGAGTCAAGAGGGAAATTGGATCAAGAGCACTACTAATGGAAGCCTTGGTCTTTTCTTATGTCTTGACATGAGGGCACTGAAAAGGATACACCCTTGAATCAAGGATATTCTCTTCAATCTTAACAATGTATTCTTTGTCCCGTGCCAAAGAAGTGGGCTTCTCGTCCTTCATAATAAAGAAAAATTGTCCTTCAAAAGAATTCATATAAAGGAGACATATTGATGTGGCTATAGGACATAAATATGTCAGAATTCACTCACTGTCTAATTATCCTTTTTATTTATCTGATTTAATTGATATACAATCATCCCACTGTCTTTCTTCATTGACCATATGCTCTTAAATAACTTGGAAAAATATTCATACGACGTGAGGTGATTGTCCGAAAGGCCTCTGAGCTAATTGAGAGCTTCTTCATTCAATGATGAATCCAATAGCTTCATCGCTACATCCTCATGCTTAATGTCTGCAGTATCAATGTCTTGGCCTATGATGTAAAGATGATCTTCAAAAATCACTACATTGTTTCCTGGGAACTTTGGAAACCATTTGTTTGACTCTTTTGGCATTGCATTGGGGTATCCCTGGATGGTGGCCATGTTAAGGGGTTTGTAGAGGTATTTTTCCAAAGGGCGAGCCATTGAAGAAATGGGAAGGGTACCATGGAAGAGGGTTTTGACAATGTGAGACTTGAGGGAAAGCCTTATTTGGTAGACCTTAGAAGGTTTTAACTTCCCAAGGGAGAAAGGATTAGAGGAGGAAGGGTTTTGGGAAGGTGGAGTTGCCAGATTAGATTCAAGAAGAGGTCATCAAAAAAGTGAAAAGGGGAACATCCCTTGGGTGGAGTCACCAGAAAATCTAGGGAAGAGGCTTTGGGATAGCTTTCCAAAGTGTCTTTATGGTTCAGAAGAGGATTCAAAATCCTCCCCAAAAGCGGCACCAAAATTTTATCGCACAAGTTGTAGGTTGGGAAAATCCCAACCCAACCAACAAATGGAAAAAACTAAGAGAGAACCTACCCACTGTCACCTTAGGTAGGTGTTCCCATCGCTTTAGAGGTGAAGTGGTCACCTCAAGGGGGGAATCCTAGTGACCCTAGGGGTGAATGACATGGAAAGTGTGATGTATGTATGAATTCCCCTATAGGTCAAGTTTCTATGTGTGGTTAAGGGATTGAGTAAGGTCTTGATGGTAGGCAAGAGTTTCCAAGAAGTAGTAGACCTTGCAAATGTTGATTGTACTTGCCCGAGACACAAGAAAGACAATGATACAAGCCCAAATATATGGTGGGAAAGAAAGTTAATATTTCTTTCCCTGATTGCATCCTTTAGTAATAGCGTATATCAACAATGAAAATGATAATGAATTATGCAAACAAGATGCTAAAATCCTAGTTAAAAGAGCAGGAGATAAACTAGAAACAACTAGGTCAACCCAAGTAAGATAGCATTAGACTTTAACAGTGAAAGAAGGTTGTAAAAAAGGATAATTGCAGAAATATTTTTCAGCATTATGGCTGTTACAAACAAGTTATTACAGACATAATATCAGCCACTAAAACTTCCCCAAAGTCTAGCAAAAAGTGTGCTAGGCCTAGTAGTTTATGCGGGCAAACTTTAAACAACTTTTAGTGGTTGATTTAAGATTTATTAGAGAAGTTTGATTAGGGTTTCTGCAGCCCTAATGGCTATAGATAATTTTTTGTAAAAAAAGAAAGAATTACTTGAATAAATATGATTCCCTAATGGCTCAATCAAGCTTATAATGCAAAGAAGTGAATCCAACCTAGACAGCCTTCAAATCATAAAATTTCATGTTAATTGATGCAATATTTTATTTCTCCAATGCAATTTATACTTGTGCCTTTAACTGTTGGGTGTGTAAACCCTCTTAATCCCCAAGGCAAGAAAATGTTAAGCTAGGAGATACTAGGAGGGTGTAAACCCTTTTACTTCTCCTAGTAAAACCTTGTGCAACAAATAACTTCTGGAAAAAATGATAGATAATGGTGGGGTTGTAAATCTTTATACTCCCCAAGAAATCTAGAAAATCAAACTTGTGACTAAGCAATGCAACATCAACAAGATAAATCTTTACCCAACATCAATAAATGACAAGATAAACCTCTCCTTACCAATATAGATCCACCACAAGTGCCAAAGAAGAGCTCCAAGAATTCTAGCGCACTAGTTCTTCCACCAATAGCATAAAGAAAAAAAAAGATAAAAGCACAAGAGAGAGAAGGTTTCCCAAGGAGGGTGAAAAATTCAGCCAAGTACTTCTCACATTGGGAGATTTATGTTATGAAATGAGATTCACATGATATCTATTTATACAAAAGTTTTAAAACTTAGTTTGTCCACTTAGCAAGGGTAAAACATAAGATAAGGGGTCAACAACCCTTATCTTACCCCTTGAACCAGATAATAATATTTAATTTTCACTTTAACACAATAGAATCCCTAAAAATAATACGATGTCACCCCTTTAGGGGACGTTTTGACACCTTGATCAAGTCATTGACGAAGAAAATGGAGGTCGTTGGGGCTCCTTGAGCCTCCTCATCATGTGATAGGGTCAATCCATGTCTCCGCCTATCAAATCATGCCAAGTGTCAATGTGCAATAAATCCATCACCATCAAACACCCTCAAGCATGACGTCAAGCCTCACAAGGTGATGTTTTTCCTCTCCTAGGAAAGTTGTTTGGGTGATAGGGGATGGGTAAGGTCCTCCATGATGCCATGTAAGCCTCCAAATTCATGTTTCTATGATCCGGTGTGCGAGCCTACAAAATCCAACCTGTGGGCTTCTTGCCCCATGGAATCCCAAGCTAGGATTGTTCTCCCAAAATTGGCCACCAAGCAAGGTCCTGCAAAACAAAAGGGTACGCCCTCCAAAGATCTCAAGTCAAAGATATCATCACAAGTGTAAACCACATCTAATAAGCAAGGCCCCTAAGCATGTGCATCAAAATTACTTCATCAAATTAAACAAATTCCCAAAGACCCTATAATTGACCAAGTTTAAGTATGGGCGGGGTGTCATAAAATTCCTATTGGGTAGACCAAAACCCTTAAGTAGGGGATGCTCCCAAGGATGGCCTATCAAGGTTATGTAATGGTTGATGATGTGGAAAGGGATTTAGAATTCATAGTTCAATGAGTTTCATGACATACAAGGGATCCTATTATCTCATTTATGGGTGCCTTTGTAGAGGGTGTGTGGCACCTTCGTTTGCGATGCACTTTTTCCAAGATCATATTCTTTGCATTCTTTATTTATTTCATGTTTTAAGGAACAATTTGAAGGCCATTATCCTAGCTTGGTGTCCAAATAATGACCGTGTCATTTACAAATCCCTCGCGGAAATGAGAAGGTTGAGTTGTTATGAGACCCCCTTTCTCTCAATTGTGTAACTAAGAGCCACTATCGTGGCTTGGTGACCTGATGTTGGTAATTTCATACCACTAAATACCCATGATCATGATAGAACAACTCGTGATGAGACCTCCCATCCTCCAACTAACCCCTTAAGCATTCACTATTATTTATTTTTTGTGGGTACCTCATTTCTTATAGAGAAGTGTTTCATTGCTTTCTCGGGGATCCCTGAGTGACACATATAGAAGGTCTATATTTAGTCTTTATATTTTTAGCCAACAAAAATCCCTCTGGGCCTTCAACCCCTTCTTCCCATGAAATGAGCTACATGTCATTCTTGGGTCACTAAAGTCAAAGGGCCTAGAAGAAGACAATATGATGGGAGTGTAATGAGCGGAAGGTGGTAAGTATGGTCGGGAATGGTATGACAACCCCTTAAGGGAACACCAATTACAAACCTTCCCCAAAGGCTGGCCACTTACTAGGAAATATATGACACTCACCAAGGTGAAATAGGGTCAAAAGCATAATGTCCAAACATGCATTCTATAATCAAAAGAAATTTAAATGCAACATGCTTAAATGCCTCAAATATTAGGGTGATTACCTGTCACAATACTTGACTTGTACCACATGGAGAAAGACTCGTATGCCTTCCAGAAGCTAGTTGGTGTGGTGGATGTGTTGACAATGCATCATGATTTGGTGATAGAGAGGGCTTATGTATGTGTACGCGGACATTTCTAGTCATGTGGTCTCTCAACACTCCATATCTGCAACCTGGGGGCCTCATGACATCATCTCCTTTGTTATCCCACAAAATAGGGATAATGATACTCAATAATATCCCCATCTATGAAGGAGACGAGGACCCAAAAATATGTTGGTTTGTATGTGAGAAATTTTGGGATGTAGCAGACATCACAAACGAAGATAAGAAAATGGCACAATTTGTTGCATACCTTCAATGGCGCACTCTTACATGGTTCATGAATTATACAAAGAACCAGAATCAGTCTAAAGCAGATATAAAAAACAATTTCTTATCATTATTCAAAGATCAAGATGTTACACATCTGGCTACACAAAAAATTAAAGAGATAAAGCAAAAATCGGGAGAGCCGATTCATGAATATGACAAAAGATTTAAATACCTCCTCAGCCAAATCTCATTGACCATTGATCAAAATTTACTAGTCCAATGGTATGTAGCTATATTACTCCAATGACTTAGAATGCCACTACGCTTCTATGAGATAATCACCCGTGAAGATACCCTACAGAAAGCACAACGCATCGAATCAGACGACGATGACATATTGACCCCGTTAGTGATCGAAAAAATATTAGAGGACAAACTAGAACAACTACAGTATAATCTTAAGAAGAAACAAAATGTGGCAAATTGTATGTTGTGAATACGACCACACAAAAGACACCTACAACCTCAATGATGAAGTAACAGGAATAGCAGATGCACAACGAGTACAAGATGAAACATACTACAATATATTTGAGACCTTGACTGACCCTTGAGTGCAATATTTCCCACATAACTTGAAAAACACCAAGTGGTGTCATATTTGTGAATATCATAGCCATAGAACATCCAGGTGTCAATTAAACACATGGAATAGGACAAATGCGCACACGGAGTATCATACAGAAGCAACCAACCAGAATAATGACTACAGAAGAAGAAACAATTACTATATATGGTCGAGGTCGAGGTGGTCGTGGGAGAGGAGGTTTACAGGGTCGGGGCCGAGTTCAAGGCCAAGGTCGACCTTATTGTTTCAATTGTTGGAAATAAGACCACATTATCCATGAATTCCCAATAAATGACCGATTTGACCTAAAATTTTGCAACATATACGATGTGGGAGATCACTCACTTGAGGATTGCCCGATAATACTTGAAAAAATAATGAATAAAAAGAATATGAACTTACTCCACAGTGTCCCGAAACAAGAAATATTAAATTCAAATAACCTACATGTTGTCAGGATATTTTGGAACAGGATGAGATATCAATATATCTCCCTCACAAAATTGACAAACTAGGAATCCTAGTCTATTCCCAAATCTTGAAAAAGAAGAGAAAATCATGAGGGAAGCACTCAAGTTCTTCAAAAATACTAATAAATAAAATCAAGGTAAACAAACTGAAAGTATAGTACAATAATTCCTCCAACTTTTAAAAGAACAACACTCTGTAGGTCGACTGTTGGACTTGCTTAACATCCTACGAGAATATAAATAAGGACAAAGACCTTCCAAAGATGTCAGACAACTATCTTATAAATATAAATATTATGACCCAAAGTTTGATTTGGAAATCCACGGGGAAATGATTAAGCATGTGGTTGTCAATTTCATATCATAATTAAATGTGTTTCCTCGAGAGACATGTATATGGTTGGGTCGACCTTCATTGACTATGAAATTGAACTACCTCAAACCTTTTGATCAAATATTAATGGAACCCATTGACATACTGAGAAATGTGGAAACACAAATTATGGGTATCCCGATGGTAGTCGAATTTGAGGTAATCGAATGAGTCGAAGGAATTCTTGCATATCTAGCACTTATCGGTTGGCCATGGGGAAAACAAATGAAAGTCAATATTTACCTCAAAAAATACAAAATTAAGTTAAAAGGCAGTGGAAGAAAAACAATAATCCCCTTGAACCCTAAAGAAGGAAAACCTTGGATGGAATCATGGGACGAAGATAAAGAAGCTCGATGCTTGTACCAAATAATCAATAATCAAAGAGATTATGTCGAACGAAATGTGCAAGGAGAAATCTCAGCAAAATCTCCCCTTTTGGTTGGACACAACTCTAACTCAGCTCTATATAACTGACAGATAGTAAATTATGAAGCACACTCAAAATATTATTGGACCATTGAATCCATTCCAATTAAATGCCCAAGAACATGTTTTTGAATTCAAGAAATACCCATAGTATATGAAAAAAGGCTCCGACAAACTCCCACTTTAATCCCGACTGACAATGCAACCAAAAATCCATTAGGCTACAACGAACGAAACACACCGTCGACACACATTGAAGAAGTTTCTAAATGTGTAGGATAACAAGGTAGAACCCAAAGACTAGTGGAAACCTTCACAGGCTAAGCTGCAAGATGGTGGGAAATGCATTCCCCAAGAATACAAACATTGACAATTGTGTTGACCTATTTTATAGAACGTTTAGGAGAAATGAAGCTGGCTAAAACAACTGACATTCCCCTTTTCAAGATCATATATGACCCAGTCGAACATATCCACTACCGTGAAAATGAATAACGTAGAATAGACTACAGGGATGAAAGGGTATGGCCACACATGTTCCCAAATACGCTGGATGAAATACCAAACAATTGGTTCAAAATTGAAGAATCCCATGGTCATACACTCAATTGGCCCGACATCAGAGAAATTTATCAAATATTTTGAATTCACCCTAGAGGAAGAACACTTAAGAGAAGCAACCCGTCAAATAATTTTTTTTCTTGAAAAACCGACACCGGACATGCAGAAAAAAAGGGAAAATGACGGTCGACATGGGATTGACATCAACATATCATTTTGTTTCTACAGAAACTAATGAAAATATAACTACTCGACGAATCGACAAGGAAAACACAAGTTTTCTTGGCCAAAGTTTTCAATGGAGAAATAGTCACCCATCCATGCAAAATTATGTTAAGTCAGTATTAAAAGTATTCAAGGAATAGAAGGAGGATCCAGAACAACTCGACTTCCTATAAAAATTCACTAAAGTTGAAGAGGGGGAACGACACCTTGACAAGGAAAAACCACCAGAATGGATGAATGCCAAGATAAAGATAAAATAATTTAATATATCAAATGATGATCGACCTAAGATGGCATGAGTAGGTGACTACTGGACAAAAAAGAAGAGAAATAATATTGTCAACCTACTGAAGGAGTACCAAGATATGTTTGCTCAAGACTATAAAGACTTCAAAGGGATTGTACAAGAAATGGGGGAGATGAAAAACTACCTCATCCTCGGGGAAAACCCAATTAAAAAGTGACCCTATAAAACAACACATAAATACAAGTCAATGGTACATTAATAAATTGATGGAATGTTAGCAACATGCTTCATATACCCGATCAACAAATCAAAATGGGAAAGCCCCATGGTGGTCTAGCCAAAGAAGCATGACCATAAAAAGGTAAGAATTTGTGTCGACTTTAGAGGAATCAATAAATTTACATTAACAGATTTGTTCCCCACTCCATTCACAGATGAAATAATTAATGAGGTCGTGGGGACATGAATGCTACTCCTTTACAGACGAGTACTCGGGGTACAACCAAATACCCATAGCCAAAGAAGACCAACCAAATACGACTTTTGTATCTGAATTCGACTCCTTTGATTATAGGGTAATGTCATTTGGGATAAAGAATGCACCTGTAATATTTTCAAGGATAGTGGTGAAAGCCTTTCAAGAATATATTTACAAGACGATGGTTGTCTACTTCGACGAATGGACCATATATAGCTTATTTAAAAATCACATACAATGGCTCTGATTAATTCTTGAAATATGCAGACAATGTTACACAATATGTTCACTTATCTTCTATCATCCAAAGCATAAAATCCATGATTGTTGAAGAAGAACCTTTCTTTAAGAGAAGGAAATCATGTAAAAGTGGTTTTTAAAGCCCTAATTCAAGAGAGTGTCACATGTTGCTTCATTGTAGCATACGGCACCCTTAAGTGCTTCATGTTGTACCATTACAGGGTGTGATAGTGTCTCAGGTTGTTGGTTCACATGGTGCAACACTATCTAAAAGAGGAGAAAAAGATGAGTTTTGAGAAAATTCTAGAAGAGAAGCTTCAAAGATGAGGTGTCCTCCGATCGGTTTCGATCTCACATGTACTCTTGATTCCACTATTATCAATAGAGTAACATATTCTCTTTCCTATAAATATTGTTAATTGTCTTTATTACATTTCTCCTTGGTCATTTGTATATATTTGTCGAAACATTATTATTGCTTTTGTTGGTTAGCTTGTGTCCTTATACAAGTTTTCATCTCAAATATTTTGGATCAAGTTGGGAGCTACAAATAGCGAGGATGACCTTCAATCAAAAAGTAAGAGTCTAATCCTTACTTGTTAATATTTCAATTACATGAATCTAAGGAAAGAAACATGTTTTGTGTTGTTTTGTTCTATTTTTGGGTTCCCAAACTAGGGAGATTGGTTTGTGTCCACATAAACAAATTTGTCTATAAAAATCAATATCAACTGTCCCTGAATATTAAGAAATGTATATTCGCTACCCCAATTGGCATCATTTTAGGACATGTCGTATGCAAGGATGATGTGAAGGTCAACATGGCGAAAATCAAAGTTATCCTCGAATTAAAACCACATGTAAATCAAAAGTAGATAAAATTCTTCCTTGGGTACACTGGGTATTATAGGAAGTTCATATGACATTATTTAGATGTTACTTTTCCCATGGGTGAATTACTCCGAAAAGAATTCGAATACATATGGAGCCAAGACTTCCAAGAATCATTTGAATTAGTAAAGAAAAAATTGGTCGAAGTGCCCATACTTAAATTCCCTGACTGGTCGAGAAGATTTCATGTACATGTTGATGCATCTAATGTTGTTCTAGGATCAGTTCCCGCAAAACCATATGATGACACAATTGACCATCCTAATTTTTATGCCAGTTGGAAGCTAAATAAAACATAATGAAACTATTCGACTACAGAAAGAGAAACCCAGTCGATTATCTTTGCATTGCAGAAATTCTGACACTACTTACTCGCGAACCCGTTTATATTTTTTATAAATCACCAAGCTCTAAAGTATCGAGTTAAAAACCCAGTGCATCAAGGGAAAATCTGTCTTGGTTGTTTCTATTTCAATAATTTGAATCCGATGTAATAATCTGACCAGACAAAAAGAATGTACAACCCGACCACCTGTCCTGACTAGAAATGGGGGAGGAACCAACTGGTATAGAATATGATCTACCAAATGCCAATTTGTTTCACATTGAAGCATCCCCAAAAGATATTGAGGAAATAAAAAATAAATTAGAAGAGGGGAAAGCACATGAAGATCTCCTTGCAAATAAAAAGAAGGTTCTAGCTCTAAAGGCAACACCATTCACTATCATGAATGGATATATATATATAAAAAAACTAGGACCTGACAATGTCTTGAGGAGATGCGCTTTAGAACATGAACGAGCAAGCATAATCAAAGAAGCACATGTAGGACCGGCCCAAGGGCACTTTCAAGATGACACGACAACATGAAAAATACTTCACGTGGGTCCTTGGTGGCCAACCCTACACAAAGATTGTTGAGAACAAGTGAAAAAATGCAACAACTTCCAAAGAATGGGTCAACCCTTATGGAAAAATGAAATTCCCCTACAGTTGATAAATTCGAGCTTACCATTTGAAATTTGGGCCATCGACTTTTTCAGACCATTTCCCCAAAGAGAAAAAATAACATGTACAAAATAAATTATTACTGCAGTCAAGTTTGTAACCGATTCGAGAATTTATGTGAGAAATTTCTCAACAAAATCTATGATGATGATTAATTACTGACGATTAATTACATATGAACATGAACAAGTAATTTCTAATCATTGCATATGAACATGAGAAAATTTGTCATAATTATGTGCATATGTGTAATTAAATATCTACTTAATTAAGCGAGCATGCAATAAAAAATCAAACATATAATTTGACACACATATGTTAACATAGTTCACCAGATGTCTTGGCTACGTCTATGGGCCCACTACAACAATGAACCATTTATTATTGCTTCTCCAAAATAGGGGTTGATTCTCCTTTACAAAAAGGGATACAAACTTCTCTCAATGTGGGGCTGAAAGGCTCTCCCAATGCGGGGCACAATTCTCCCAATGAAGGGACTGAAAGGATCTCCAAATGTGGGGCACAATTCTCCCATTGAAGGGGCTTAAAGGATCTCCCAATGTAGGGAAAAATTCTCCAAATAAAGGGGCTCAACTCTCCCAAAGAAGGGGCTTTCAAACTACAAGCATGATTGCCTGCTTCTTCTCCTCAAAGGGCCTCCCCAAATCTCTCCCAACAAGGAGTTTAAATAGTTTCCTTAGCTCCATAATTCAAGGAGACAAGATCCACAATTTTAGGATCTAATAACAACTCAAAGGACAAAATGAGAAAGAATCTCAAACCAAAATATGAGACTCTTAACCTCCCCTTGAGACTAGGAAACTACTTAGGATATAATGAGGAAGAATCTCAAAACAACTCATGAGACTCTCAACTTCAAATTGAAATGGGAAACTAATTTGTGAGGCAGATTCTCACATAGCTAATTTCCCTTTTTACAAATAAAATGAAAAATACATGAGTAATTTCACTCACTTCAAGTATTACTCATTTTTCCAATTTGAATGAATACTACATGAGCTTCTCACACTCATTTAAATTATTAATCATTTTTACAATTTAAATAAATCATTCAATGTCACCTATCATCAATCAAAATTTTCATGATTTTCTCCATGGTGTGAAAAGTAATAATTCCCTATGTGGAGATCCTCTTGGATCATATCTCCCCACAAAAATCACTTTTGGTCCTCCAAAAGTAGAGAGAGAAAATGTAACTTGAATATCTGCAAGTGGATTCTAGGAAGAGTATTACACTCCACTGCTCAATCTTCATAACAAATGTCTCTGAAAATCCGCACCCTTCTTCCCCTTCACCTTTGTCTTTCAGAATGAAGATGTCGTTACTTGAAAATTTACGTCAATATGCAGTCTAGTTGATATCAAGACAAACATTTCAATCGTTTCCTTCAATGTTTCCAAAGAGGCTTAGACATCCATGAAAGGACTCTCTCACTCTCAAAATCTTTAAGAGTGGATAATTACCCCTTATTACAAAATGCATCATTTAAGAATAACACTACAAAAAGAAATCAGAACTATTACAATACAACATATAACACCATAGTGTATTGGCAAAAGCACTTTACTACTATGAAATGAGTCGCTGGTTCGATCCACAATATGCATGTTTTTAACTCTCGGCCCTCTTAATACATGGAACAAGATGGAACCAAAAAACAATCTACTTTGGTACAATGACGAAAGCGCCTCACTATACAAAAGGTCTCCAACTAATGAGGCTCAAGATCCATTATAAGAGATGGTTCATCCAGATGAACCCATGTTGCAGCAACTGCCTCCAATGTAGAAACAACTTGCTCGTAAGTGGGAAGGATTGCATTAAGAATAACGAAGGTCTTTGCCACGCCTTTTGCAGGTTTAATCAACCTACATTCAATTCCTCCCTTTTATGGCGAACTCCCTCTTCATTTTCTATTTTCAAAGCAACCAACCATTGCACGGTGGAACGAGGATCACTAGGGTCTGACTTGGACGACAGTTCATATCCGTATGTAAATCCAACAAATAAAACCACCCAAACACAACGCTTAATATTCATCTCATTGCGGCCATTTTCGAAGAGGAAAGCCGCTGAATCTTGTTGTTTGTGTGGTCGTGGTCATGACATACTCCAAGTGATGGCGAGGTTTTATGAGTTACTCTTGGGAAAATCGAGCCACTGAAAGTCATTACTCTAACCAACTGACAGTCTGTGTGAAAGGTGCAACTTGTTAGGCGTGCAAGCAAATAAACAAACCTTGTGATAGTAATTACGCCCATCCTTGCAGCGCCGGGTTGGGTAGTGGTCCAAACGTAGCCAAATCATTTGAATACCTCGTGAGAAAATTCACAGGCATCCCCAAACCTGTAACTTCTTTTTATGGAGTCCAGACAATCGGTGTCATATCAATGAAACTACCTTGGTTCTCTTCAAATGATGATAAACTTTTTGAATCTTTAGTGCCTTCATCTAATATTCTGGACTAATCCATCTACCTGCTATCCATTTATTGCAAGTAATAAATGGATGTTGTTAGAGAACATAAGATCTATATCAGATTTATTTCCGAACTTGTGATGGAGGGGTCACGTCCATGTGAAAGGAATCAATATGATCGATAATTATCAAATCAACCTGGTGCATACTGTGGAGAACATGTTTATCAGTAGAACTCCATGAGCGGCTCATGGGATTTGGAATCCCTTCAAATTTGTCTTTGAACTGATTGTGCAAGTCTTTCGCGATTTAGACGTTGGTGATGCGAACATTTTCTTTTCCCGTAAAGAGGTCCCTGTTCGATTATACCGCCACTTCAAATCCACCATAAATTCGACATCATTTTTATGAATACCTCATGGTGTGTCTTTAGAAGAACTTGATCAGGCAAAACCATTAAATGAATACCTCATGGTGTGTCTCTAAGGCATATTTTTTCTTTACAGATGGAACAAAATGCAAGTAAGGGTTGTACATATAAATGAAAACAAATAAAAAGGGGTTAAAAATTTGTTGATTGATGATTTTATATTGCATGAGTTTCAGGATGTATTTCCAAAAGAAATTTCCAAAAGAAATTTCAGGACTACCTCTTAAAAGGGATATAGAATTTACAATAGATTTAATTCTTAGAGCTACAACGATATCTAAAGCACCCTACAAAATGAGTGTTTTTTATTTGACTGAATTAAAAATGTAACTTCAAGAATTAAAGGATAAACAATACATTAGAGAAAGTGAGTCTCCATGGGGAGCACCAATCCTGTTTGTTAAAAAGAAGGATGAAAATTTTAGATTGTGTATTCATTACATGAAACTAAATAAAATGACCATTAAGAATAAGTATCATTTACCCTCTATTCCAAGACCAAAGAACATGAAGAACACTTAATATTGGTTCTGCAAGAATTAAGAGAACATCAATTGTATGCAAAATCAGTAAATGTGAATTTTATCAGGAAAAAGTGCAATGTTTAGAACATGTGATTTCAAGAGAAGGGATCTCAGTTGACCCTGGAAAAGTCAAATCCATCATAGATTGGCTAGTAGATTGGCCACAATTGAGTTATAATCCATTCATAATTATTTCCTATAGAACAAATTAACATAAATGACAAATTGATAACATCTATAGAAAACAATCAATCAACAATAGTGCAAAATTGCATGAACATACTATGAATTAGCTTCCCAATATATTCAATCTTTAGAAAAATTCCGCATATAGAGGTAAAAAAAAACAAAAAACCAATAGCTTTCAAATCTATCCTCAAAATAGATTAAAATATGCAAGACCTAATTTTGGGTTATCCAAGCTCCCACACTCAAGGAGAAGTTACTTTTATAATATTTTTCAATCATTGCTACTAGAATTGTTTCTCATTTGCACTTTTCATCTCCTCTCTTTCCTGTGTGTTTAAAATTGTTCACCTCATCTCCTTCCTATCAAATCGAATAAAATAAAATAAATCATAGCTAAATGACAAGGACAATTTTTTTTATAAATTCAATATATTTGAGTAAAAGACGAGAGATTAACAACTATATAAATAAATTAAAATCTAAGAAAATTTTAATGTCAATTCAGAAAGAAAAACTATTTCATGTTATTCATCAAGTCTTGATCTTTCCAATGAGCTTTTGCTTTCTTGGTTTGGCCATCAAAAACTTGATTTATGGGCAACAAAAAAATTATTAGCCAATATCCAAGCAAAATTGCACCTCCACTTTTCTCAATTTTTGGGGGAATTTCTTCTATCAATATGACAAAAATAACTACTCCAACATGTTCCTCACACATGAATATTTCCAACGAGCCATTTCTTGCTCAATTTGGCCAGCTAAAACTGTAGATATGACTCTTGGAAGTGAGATAATCCAACAATCATCCATCTCCTCTTTAATTAATTTTCAACCATTGATATATATGCTTAATGTTTTGTCCCACGTGCATTGTGGGAAGGAATTGCAATGAGTAAGTGGAGTTATGAGAGGTATGGAACATGAGCCCGCATTAATATTTTTTACACCCCTAATCTAAAAAATAGAGAAAAATAAAATAAAATATAGAAAAACAAAAACAAAAACAAAAAATAAACCTGGTTTCAAAATCATAAAATCATCCATGGTATGTGAAATTGCATAATCCATTCATAATTATTTCATATAAAACCAATTAACAGAAATGACAAATTGTTAACATCTACAAAAGAAATCAATCAACAATAGTGCACATTTGCATGAATAGACCATGAATTAGCTTGCCCGTGCGATTCAATATTTAGAAAAAGCTCCTCATATATCAGTACAAGAAAAAAACAAATATCAAATCTGTCCTCAATCTTGATAAAAATATGCAAGACCCAATTCTAGGTTATCCAACACGGTCCCCCCACTGCTCAAGGAGAAATTAAATTTACCACTCAAGGAGAAATAAGAAGAACCTCTAACAACTAATTTCCCATCAAAATAAGAAGAACCTCTCTCAATAAGAAGAACCTCTAACAACTAATTTCCCATCAAAATACAATGAAGAAGTTGAGCATGATTCAAAGAATGAATCACCCACCGTGGCTTTGCAATCAAATGACAATGAACAAGCATAAGAAGTAAAAAATATTACCATTACGTAGTCTAGGGGAAGATAAAAGCATAACAAGGAAAAAATCTTTAGGATTTTTAGACAAATAAATGTCATTCGATCATTCACGACAAAAGGCTAGAAGGATGTTTAATGATAACAAATGGAGGATTATCGTTACAAGTGCCATGATTGACAAACGTGAACTCTTCAACTAAATGTTAATGAGGCAAGTGATGTGAAAAAATGCCAGAAAGGCACTATATCGAATCCCACAGAGGCTAGCAACTTGTAATCTCTTCCTCAAAATATTTATATTTTCCACAGTTTCGTTGGGATCATTGTATGGGATGTTTTGGGAATAGTGAGTACATTGAAGGGTTTTTAATAGGAGAAAAGAGTAGTCGCATGTGAAGATTACTTGTGAGGTGTACTTCCAATATCTTGAGTGTATGGGATTTAGGATATTCTGAGTTTAGTGGAAGTGTTCAAATGTGGTTTAATGCAATTTGTACTAATGCAATATTAAGAGTGGGTACTAATAGAGAGTTTCAATAAGGAGAGACAAAGCTCAAGTCTTATGAGTATCTATTTGTGTCTTTCGAGCCTATTTATAGACTCTGGGTCATGGAGCTAGCATTATTTATAGACTTTAGATCACATGGATAAAATTGACTAAAACTCTTGCCCAGCAAAATATCTAACGTAATTTAGATTTAATGTGGGGTGCTTAAAAGAAAATGAAAACATTCACATCAACATCAATAAACAACATTTGAAAATAAATTGGAAAATAAGAGATCCAAATATGTGTTGTGCTCCAGATGCATCACGTACTATAGCAAATTTCTCATTTACCACTATATATGGTTGATCATCATTCATTGCCAATGAAAATCCACTAACACTTAATGTAGTAAGAGAATTTAAGCAATGAGCATCAATGTTATTTCCTGGATCATAGTGTATTATAGATAATTGACTATACGATATACATAAACCAAATCTGAGAAAATTGCATGCCACAAATAGCACATGTATCCACTATGATGAATGGAACAATCACTGAGTAACACTTGCAGCTCGGTACACAACCTAGATTTGAAATCCACATTGCTTGCAACAATTCTTAGAGAAAAGGAAGATGATTTTCAGTTTTGAAACCACCGATGAATTAGGATCGTATGCAGACCAGCCCTTAAAATGATGGTCAGAGCTAAAAACCAAGGATTTGACCCGCAATCAAATGCAATTCTAGGTTTGATTGAAAGAATAAAGAACCAAGAATACTTCAAAATCCTCATAAATGTTGGCTGCAAGAGATGAAATATGGAAACCCGCTAGAACTAAAATATTTGGCAATGAACCTTCAGAAATGATGGGGAATTTCAGATGCGACTTCGGAAAATCCATGAAACTATCCATACAATGAAGATATAGGGGTAGATTAATGGATCTGGGGACGCATTGAAAGCTTCAGTCTGGAAATTTAATGTGAATTCAATATGTAGGTTTAAATTGAAATATATTCACAAAACCAACCAAACCCTATATTTTTTCTTGAAACATCCTGTTGGCATAGGGGCAGACCCAGGGTTCAATGCTACAACAATGCACCAACAAATCCCTAACTACTGACCCTTTCGGTAACACCTGCGAAGCAGATAAAGTCTCACCCGAGGTATGGGCAGGGGTAGTTGTAGGACACAGGTGTCTGCAACCTTAGCTGGGACACAGATATGTGATTGTAATACTTAAAAGAGCACTTAGCACCGACGGTTCATCAATATTTAACCACTATCTACTGCGCAGATGAAACAGAGCATCGCATCATTCACTCAGATCAAATGTATCTAAGCACTTATCATAAAGAAGTAGATTAAATCTAGCAGATTCAAGCACTGAGCATATTCACATAGGTCAGATCTATATTCATATACATCATTAGCACACAGCAGAATCAAATCTATCTATCTATACCAAAGCACTTAGTAAATAAAGGCATAAACACATCAACACATTACACAAAGCAGATCAACACAACATATATGTGGTTCACCCCCACCCTGGGGTTACGTCCACCAACTCTTCTTCTTTATTAGCTTCTTCAATAGGTTACATGCATAGAGCCTCAAAACCTTACTCCGCATAGGACATGAGATCTGCGCAACTCGCTAGATCCTCCTTCCCCGAGTATATCTAAGCACACAGCCTTCCACAGCCTCTTACAATGACTTGCACTTAGCTCTGAAAGTCTCACACAGTATGCACATAACACTTTACAGTCCTTCAATCACATAGATCTAGCACTTAGCATATTAACCTAACATCACATAGATGACCCTCCTTATATTGCCTAGACATCTATATATACTTTACAAAATAGGCCTAAACATGGGTAAACCCATGGGTCAACATCCCATACCCATTACATAATCCCAAATCCCAAAAAGGATCCAAAAAGGGGTCGAGATCCCACGATATCTGCTTCATCTTGCGCTCCTCTTTCAACAGGCTGTCAAAGTCCCAAAATAGGTCAACTTGACCAAGGATCTCCCAAAACTTGGTCAAGGGCCAACATGCCCCCAACACTCACCTGTGACTCGTCCCGAGTCACTCTGATCTGGGTAGTTCTGCTTTGAAAGCCTCGAGTTGGGCTCGAGCTGGTTCGACTTGTTACTATGCCATGACCTCTTGTGCAACAAACTCTTGGATGACTACCTCGTTAATAGGTCCTTCGAGGCATTTTTCAACTTCAATGACAACCTGCTCCAGTTCTTCTCCTCGGCCTTCGACCTCTGTGAATAATTGATAGGCCTTATCTTGTACAGGTTGGAGCCTCTGAGTTATTTCCATAACTCTGTTATAGATAGTGTGGATCTGTTGCTGTGTAGTGCATTGCTCTTAGGAGTGCTTCATTCTTTCCACAACTGACAGGGGCTTCAGCTGCGCTTGTATCTTTTCGGCTTGATGCTTTGCCTCTTGGAGCTGCGACTCTAGTGCCTTCATTTCTGGATTCTCAGTGAGTTTCTCATAGGTCTGGGCACTGCGATCGGTGAGTTTCTTGCATTCCATATCAAGGTATTTTATTCGCTCAACTGCGCTTCGAGCAGTTGCTTCTCTTTGATCCCTTACATCCTGTGGAGTCTCGGGCACTACGTGGAGCTCTAAGTATGCTATGCATTGTTGTAGTTGTTGAATAACTGTTGTGAGCTGCTCTACTTGATTCGTGACTCGGTCCTCTATCTTTATTTCTACAACTGTCACAAAGCGAAGTGCTCTGTTGACTACTTCTTTCACTTAGAGTTTCTTGGTGAGCAACTATTTTATTCCTTGTTGTATCTGTGCTTTTTCTTCATCGAAATTTTCTTGGAGAGAAATCTTTTCCTGTTCTGCAATTCGACACTGCTGTACAAGTACTCCTTGGACTTGTGTCAAAGCCTGGGTGGCTTGTTCTGTTTCCTCTTGTGCTCGGCAAAGGCAAGCTTCGACTGTCTCAGCTAGTTGGTGGAGTTGGGTTGGCTCATCTCCCAACTTTGTTTCTCCCGATGGTAGGAGCGCAATGGAGACTGTGCGGCTGGACTGAAGAGCCTGTTGTACCCCTCGGAGCTCGACTTCAATCCTATCATACATTTCTTCCTGCTTCGCTCCTCGTTTTTCTGCTATCTCTAGTGAAGAATCATTCAGGGCTGCTATGATGAAGTCAAAGTCGTCGGAGGTGAGGACAGACAACATCTTGGTCATGGTGGATTTTGACTTCTTCCGAAAAGAAGGTTTCGGGGGGGGGGAACCTTCCTCTTCTTCAATGGGTCCACCTCATCTCTAGGCAGTGTTACTTCGCTTGGTCTTTGTTTAGCTTCTACTTCGTCACCACCCCCTCGGTCAGGTGACATGGACGTGGTCTTCACTGAGGTGTTGCTTAAGTTTTGGACCTCCCCAGTCTTCTTCTGTCTGTTGGTTCCAGGTGTATTCTGTTCTTTATGGGTGTCTGCTGTTAGTATCAGATATCTCTGCAGGGTTGGATAGGATAAGGAGGTCAATGGACCATTCCTTGGTGATCTCCTCAAGGTCTTCTTCTGTAAGTTTGTAATATGACTGGAGTTTCTCTTGATGTTCATCTTCTCGCGCTGTAATATAGATGAAGTGTTGATCTGTGTTGAACTTCATCAGAGGTTAGAACCTTTGTAATGTGTTTGGGGTCATGCGAGGCTCGACTTCGATGGCTCACTTTATCTGGAGGTAGTACGTATGAAACACAACATTTGACTGCCACTGTTTGTTCATATCATTTGAATACCACAGGGTAGCGAACTTCGCGACAAGCGGTTCAAATGGCTCTATGTCAGGGAAGGTCGCTCCTTCTGGCATCTCCTAGGAAACAAATGCAATGAGGACCAGGAGCCAGCTGAAATGAAATTCATAACCCTAATCCTGTGCTTCTAGGAAATCTAGTTCCAACTTGTTAACTAGGTACTTTGCCCAGTTAATTTGTAGGCCTTCCGTGCACTTCCCTGCGAGGTCAACGACAAAGTCGGTGACCTACGTAGGTCGGTTCTTTCTTACTAACTTTCCAGTGATTAGTTGGCATGTGAGGCGCACTGCGCCACTCTGGATGGAAGCTACCTTGTAGCCTCTTGTTCCCTTCTCGATATCGCCATAGGTGTCCTTGATCTTCTGTGCCAGTGCATGATCTGCAGCTTTTCCTGGATAAAATTCCTATGGGTCAGGTCCTTGCATACTCAGGCATGTGATCCCATGGATCAATGTTGGGTCAACTATAATGCGGTGGTCTAGCCATAAGTAGCCGCCATGGTAACACAACAGTAGAAGCTTGACACATGCATTGACTTCCTAGTGTTGTCCGAAGTGTGGTATCTTCATAACATTCAGTAGGGTGGACTGCGTGAGGTTCATTGTCCACGACGGATGATCTTCGAGTTCTTCCCTTTATTTCTGGTTAGGTACTTGTATAGGGCGAGCATACCATAGATCTTGCAATCTCCGAGGTTGAATTTTATGAAATTCAACACTGTGGTCTTATCCTACTCTGTTCGAACTGCATAGTGTACTCGAAGTCTCTTGGCACACTATCACGATTCACTACACTAGCCAGAGGTGGGATGTAATCGGGCAGTATGGATGGAATCAACTTCACATTTGTTAGGTCGTCTTTATGCTTGGTTCTCTTTTCTGTTGATGGTCGGGATGGTCCGGCTCCGTGAGGAGTTGATGAAGAGGCTTGCAGTCCTCTCGTCGATGACGCTTGTACACCTGTAGACATCGACATGACTCTTTCAGTCATGAGGTTGATTAGAAATTCTTCGACAACTCTCTCTGCAGCGCTGAACTCGTCTGACATACACACTCAGGGTTGGAAATCTTCAGGTTCAAGGAGTAACTTAGACACTGCAATAGGATAGAAGGAAATAACGCAATGATTATTGTATAAAATCAACAAGTCTACAGGCTCAAATTCACAGTTAGCAAAAGTGTTCTCAATGCATGGCGCGACGGGATAAATAGATAACTTAGTAACGGATCTCTTGCAACAGTTGATAATCCTTCATTAAATCTGTTATGTTCGTTATGACATGGTCCAACGGTCTGGTGGCGAACCATAAATTCCTTTCTACCCATTCGGAGGGTCGACCGAATGGTTATATTGGTCCCAACAACTATATTGCTTCGACATGGTGAAGTGCCATGTGACGTTGTTTTGTTATCCCGACGAAGCTCCAATTTTGCAAATTTTCCTTCTACGAAGTTCCCTCTAGAACCTTCTGCAACTTGTCGATCTTAGCTCTCTTCTTACTTAGCTTTCTAGCTTTCTTTCCAGTGAGCTTCGTCTCAGTATGCCTTTTTCCATTCTGATTCTTATCTTCTTTCGGCATAGTTAATTTGCGTTGTTGAGATTCTTTCCTAAGATTCGAGGGTGATCCTTCTTTTTTATCTGGAACAGGTACATAAATCTTATGTGGATCTTCTAGTGTTCTTGCAACTTTGATATCCGAGTCTCTGGTGTTAAATAGCATTGATTTGTTCTTATGTTCTTCAATTAAGTATGTGATTCTTCTAGTCATGAATTATTTTAACTCTTGCTTCTATTGTTATAAAACTTCTTCTTCTTCCTTCCTTATGGCCTGATCTCTTTCAATCCAAGGTTTTCCAAGCAACATAGTAAATGGAGCGTTGTCCTCAATAAATTTAATAATCTCAAAATCTTCCACTGTCGAAGTTCCATTGGCATTCATAGATATTTGGGTGAGCTTTCCACATAGGTTTATCAGCTTTCCTTTGAATAGGCCTATTCCTCCTAATGAAGGAATCATACCAGGCCTCCCTATAGCTTCCCAAGTTCTCTCTGTCATGATATTCACCAGTGTTTCCTCATCTAGAACACAGTCAATGTCGAAGTCTCCTATTCTTTCTTCAAGGCATTCTTTTTCTTTGAAGATCTCTGATAGACTGATATGTTGATGATCATTCAGGATTTCTTTCATATGTAACAATACTTTCTCTGATTATTTTTGGGGTTCTGCCATTTCTAGATCTGCCTTCGGGTTTTCTTTTCTCATGTTCATTCCTTCAATCTTAGAAATCATTCTAGGACAATCCAATACTTCATGGTCCATAGCTTTGCAACAAAGACAACTAGGTCTTCTCCCAGGGTATTCCTTAGCAAGATGTCCCAGTTTTCTGCAACTGTAACAGAGGATTAATCCTCTCTTTCTTTTAAATGATTCCCATCTCTTTCTATACTGTGTGCTAGGGTCATAGTAGCTAACCTGCAAACATTTCTTTCTAGGATCCTGCATCCACTTGTTAATCCAAACATTCTTTTTATGCATAGGTATAACATATCTTGCACTATTCTTATCAGATCTACTCATATCAAACATTCTTTCATCTATTAGTGCCCTAGTTTTCAAGCTAGTACAGAATCTGTCAAGCACATCAAGATCCATACTATTGAAACACAAATTTTCACTTATCTTACTTCTACAGAGCACAAAGCTTTCAGATCTAAAACTTTTCAATATTCTTACCTTTATCAGAGCACAGAGATTGCAGATCTTACTCTTTTAATAAAAAATTCTAACTTTTACCTTTCTCAGAGCACAAAGCTTTCAGATCTTACCTCTTTTCTTCATATCAGACTTCTTTTCCTTAGCACAGAGCTTGTCATACTAAGTAGAGTATTGTGCACTAGAGTGATGGATCTACACACAGATCTTTCACAATTTCAGGTCGAATCTTTGCACAAAGCTTCTTCTTCCTCAGTTCCCAACAATCACATTTTCAGGTCCCAACAACGGAACCATTTGTTGGCACAGGGGCAGACCCAGGGTTCAATTCTACAACAACGCACCAACAAAACCCTAACTACCGACCCTTTCGACAACACCTGCAAAGTAGATGAAGTCTCGCCCAAGGTAGAGGCAGGGGTGGTTGCAGGACTTAGGTGTCTACAAACTCAGCTGGGACACATATCTATGATTGTAATACTTAACAAAGCACTTAGCATCGACGGTTCATCAATATTTAACCGCTATGTACTACGCAGATGAAACAGAGCATCACATCATTCACTTAGATCTGATGTATCTAAGCACTTGTCATAAAGAGGTAGATTAAATCTAGCAGATTCAAGCATTGATCATATTCACATTGGTCAGATCTATATTCATATACATCATCAGCACAAAGCATAATCAGATCTATCTATTTATACCAAATCACTTAGAAAATAAAGGAATAAACACATCAACACATTGCACAAAGCAGAGAAATACAACATATATGTGGTTCACCCCCACCTTGGGGCTACGTCCACCAACTCTTCTTCTTTATTAGCTTCTTCAATAGGTTACATGCACAGAGCCTCAAAACCTTACTCTACATAAGACAAGAGATCTGCACAGCTCGCTAGATCCTCCTTCCCCAAGTATATCTAAGCACATAGCCTTCCACAGCCTCTTACAATGACTTTCACTTAGCTATGAAAGTCTCACACAGTATGCACATAGCACTTTACAGTACTTCAATCACATAGATCTAGCACCTAGCATATTAGCCTAACATCACATAGATGCCCCTCCTTACATTGCCTAGACATATATTTATACTTTACAAAATAGGCCTAAACATGGGTAAACCCATGGGTCGACATCCCATACCTGTTACATAATTCCAAATCCCAAAAAGGGGCTGAGATCCCGCGATCTCTGCTTCGTCTTGCGCTCCTCTTTCGACAGGCTATCAAAGTCCCAAAATAGGTCAACTTGACTAAGGATCTCCCAAAACTTGGTCAAGGGCCAACACATCAGGTAGTATGGATATTTAAAATACAAGTGATATTCTATTAATATCCCCTAAAAATATTCATGGAAAAAATGTAATTGGGAATCCCAGAAAATCCTTAAGATCTCTTACCAATTGAAAAATAAATTAGTTTTCAAGGAAATTTATTTTTCCATAAAATCCTTGATGATATTTTACCACTTAATGAATAAAAAAACGATCCAACATACAGTGAATTTATTGGAAGTTTTCTTGAAGATATCTTGTCACATAATGAATAAAAAGACATCCAAGATACATCTAATTTGTTGGAAATTTGTTGAGGAAATGATAATGATCAAATACCAAATCTAAAGAAGTTGTTAAATATTTTAATTGAATTCCATAGAGAAAAGCTAAGCTCAAAACATTTAGCTTTAGGAATATAAGATTTAGTTAATGATCGAGGAATAAAATAAGTTGTAAAGCATACCTTATCTAGTTGAAACAACTTTTACAACCCTTATTCCATTGATCTAGCTATTACTAGAGCATTAAAATTAGCATAAAAAAAACTTACACCAAATAGTATCATTGTTTGAGAAGATATTTCTTTATTATCCAAATAGTATCCCATTTATAAGTGAGAGGTCTTCTCTTTTTATATACCAAGAGAAAACTCTAAACCATTTACAAAAACCATGGGTAAAAACAATACCATGTGTAAATCATTAAACCATGATTTTAAATATCCTCTTACAATAGAATAATCATTTATTCCTTTGATAAGGTCAAATCGCAATAAAATAATAATGATGTATTTCTTTGATAAAATCAAATCATAATAAAATAATGCTCCAAGTAGTTAACCTCCTTTGAAAGGGTCATAAGGAGTTAAATGATCTAAATACCTGGTTTTATTCACCAACATATATCTATGTTAACCCCAAATCTAAGGATGTATCAAGGCCATATAAGGATCAAATTTATTTAGGTGAAAACCTTTTTTAGAGTGCAAAACTTGAGGAAAGTTGAAGGTTTTCACCTCCAGAGATTTAATTCCTCTCAATGTTTGATAGATCCGAGATTAACATGGACATGTGTTAGTTTAATACATTAATATTAAAGTATTATAAAATATTAATATTATAAAATATATTAAGATATTAATATATATTTTTAAAATATTACGACCTATGTAGTCACTATATTGTTTTGGTGATCTATTAATTGAAGCTAGAGAAAATCAAAATATAACAGATTCAACCTAATATATATATATATATATATATATATATATATATAATTTGTTTAATTTTTTCGTTATTATTTAATGTTTTATTATTATTTTAAGGTGTTATGTTACATGAAATCTCCCTCATTTTGGGTTGTAAAGTCCCTCTAGGCACATTGAATCTCAAATCAAAATTCACCCTTCCACTTAAGTTATGAATTTATGCATGTGCTCAAATAGGAAAGGGGGTGCTCCATGTGTCTCAACGGTCTAGTTTTACTCCAATGTATAATATCTATCTTAGATGATGGGTCTAGCTCCTTACAAAATCATTAATTCATAGTTCCAAGTGACAATTTACTAGTAAATATAACATTTTAATTTAGTTTTGGCACATTCCTAAGTTCTACCTAGGAAAACATTGTTAATAGTTTTAAATAAGCCCACTCCTAAGGAAGACCAATATTTTCTAAGTTTTTTAGGTGTAGGATAGGAAATTAGCAAGATTAGTGATGAAGGGGAAAAGGGGAAGTTAATGTGATAGAATCTCAAAGTTGTAGACATGTGCATGCCACTTTTTATCTTGTTTATGCTTCTAGGTTTATTTTGGGTAGGAATTTTGTTATTATCACCTTATCGATGGAGCCTTAATACTTCAGACTACTTCGGTGTGCACACACTTCCCATTTTTTTTTAGTCCTTTCTTTCTTTAGATAGACTTTTTTCTCTTAGGACTTTGGAGGGTGGGCATAGTGAAGTAGTTGTACTTTATTTTATTACTTTGACTTTTCTCTTCACCTTAGCCTTTATGGATTTACTTGATTTAAGATTTTAAATTTGACCTTTGAAATATCATACATTATGGGATGTGTTATCACACATCTGTAGATTGAGAAAAGTCCAACCCAATCCAGAAAAGTGTGACAACTACGAGAGTACCTACCAACTATCACCTTAGATAGACACTCCCTTCGCTTTATTGATGATAAGTCATCACAAGGGGAAATATTGATGACCCTATAATCTCTCATGTTTTTGGGTTAGTGCTAACCTTAGGGGGGGATCCTTATGCAACTTGGAAATGGAGTATGAGCCCTAGAGATCAAAGAATGTTGTGAAACTGAGAAAAGTACTTGTCGTAATATAGAAAATCAGACCTGTAATTTGCTATAAAATGCACAAAACAAGAAAGAATGCAGATTTATACCTTAGGATTAATTTCTTCTTTGGGCGCTATGAAAATATGTTGTTAGAACACAAAAAAGTGTCCCTGAAAGTGAATATATGTGTGTGGAAATACAAAAAATAGTCTCATTTTGTGTTGAATCTCTACTCAATAAAACATAACAGATGTGGGTTGATTTATTTTTGTCCAAGACTGAAACTTGATTTTGTTTCTGAACTTTATCAAGATTCCTTTGTCGATTTGGTATT
>ML784488.1:159345-186700 GCA_009831015.1 Picea engelmannii
AATTTCTAATCATTGCATATGAACATGAGAAAATTTGTCATAATTATGTGCATATGTGTAATTAAATATCTACTTAATTAAGCGAGCATGCAATAAAAAATCAAACATATAATTTGACACACATATGTTAACATAGTTCACCAGATGTCTTGGCTACGTCTATGGGCCCACTACAACAATGAACCATTTATTATTGCTTCTCCAAAATAGGGGTTGATTCTCCTTTACAAAAAGGGATACAAACTTCTCTCAATGTGGGGCTGAAAGGCTCTCCCAATGCGGGGCACAATTCTCCCAATGAAGGGACTGAAAGGATCTCCAAATGTGGGGCACAATTCTCCCATTGAAGGGGCTTAAAGGATCTCCCAATGTAGGGAAAAATTCTCCAAATAAAGGGGCTCAACTCTCCCAAAGAAGGGGCTTTCAAACTACAAGCATGATTGCCTGCTTCTTCTCCTCAAAGGGCCTCCCCAAATCTCTCCCAACAAGGAGTTTAAATAGTTTCCTTAGCTCCATAATTCAAGGAGACAAGATCCACAATTTTAGGATCTAATAACAACTCAAAGGACAAAATGAGAAAGAATCTCAAACCAAAATATGAGACTCTTAACCTCCCCTTGAGACTAGGAAACTACTTAGGATATAATGAGGAAGAATCTCAAAACAACTCATGAGACTCTCAACTTCAAATTGAAATGGGAAACTAATTTGTGAGGCAGATTCTCACATAGCTAATTTCCCTTTTTACAAATAAAATGAAAAATACATGAGTAATTTCACTCACTTCAAGTATTACTCATTTTTCCAATTTGAATGAATACTACATGAGCTTCTCACACTCATTTAAATTATTAATCATTTTTACAATTTAAATAAATCATTCAATGTCACCTATCATCAATCAAAATTTTCATGATTTTCTCCATGGTGTGAAAAGTAATAATTCCCTATGTGGAGATCCTCTTGGATCATATCTCCCCACAAAAATCACTTTTGGTCCTCCAAAAGTAGAGAGAGAAAATGTAACTTGAATATCTGCAAGTGGATTCTAGGAAGAGTATTACACTCCACTGCTCAATCTTCATAACAAATGTCTCTGAAAATCCGCACCCTTCTTCCCCTTCACCTTTGTCTTTCAGAATGAAGATGTCGTTACTTGAAAATTTACGTCAATATGCAGTCTAGTTGATATCAAGACAAACATTTCAATCGTTTCCTTCAATGTTTCCAAAGAGGCTTAGACATCCATGAAAGGACTCTCTCACTCTCAAAATCTTTAAGAGTGGATAATTACCCCTTATTACAAAATGCATCATTTAAGAATAACACTACAAAAAGAAATCAGAACTATTACAATACAACATATAACACCATAGTGTATTGGCAAAAGCACTTTACTACTATGAAATGAGTCGCTGGTTCGATCCACAATATGCATGTTTTTAACTCTCGGCCCTCTTAATACATGGAACAAGATGGAACCAAAAAACAATCTACTTTGGTACAATGACGAAAGCGCCTCACTATACAAAAGGTCTCCAACTAATGAGGCTCAAGATCCATTATAAGAGATGGTTCATCCAGATGAACCCATGTTGCAGCAACTGCCTCCAATGTAGAAACAACTTGCTCGTAAGTGGGAAGGATTGCATTAAGAATAACGAAGGTCTTTGCCACGCCTTTTGCAGGTTTAATCAACCTACATTCAATTCCTCCCTTTTATGGCGAACTCCCTCTTCATTTTCTATTTTCAAAGCAACCAACCATTGCACGGTGGAACGAGGATCACTAGGGTCTGACTTGGACGACAGTTCATATCCGTATGTAAATCCAACAAATAAAACCACCCAAACACAACGCTTAATATTCATCTCATTGCGGCCATTTTCGAAGAGGAAAGCCGCTGAATCTTGTTGTTTGTGTGGTCGTGGTCATGACATACTCCAAGTGATGGCGAGGTTTTATGAGTTACTCTTGGGAAAATCGAGCCACTGAAAGTCATTACTCTAACCAACTGACAGTCTGTGTGAAAGGTGCAACTTGTTAGGCGTGCAAGCAAATAAACAAACCTTGTGATAGTAATTACGCCCATCCTTGCAGCGCCGGGTTGGGTAGTGGTCCAAACGTAGCCAAATCATTTGAATACCTCGTGAGAAAATTCACAGGCATCCCCAAACCTGTAACTTCTTTTTATGGAGTCCAGACAATCGGTGTCATATCAATGAAACTACCTTGGTTCTCTTCAAATGATGATAAACTTTTTGAATCTTTAGTGCCTTCATCTAATATTCTGGACTAATCCATCTACCTGCTATCCATTTATTGCAAGTAATAAATGGATGTTGTTAGAGAACATAAGATCTATATCAGATTTATTTCCGAACTTGTGATGGAGGGGTCACGTCCATGTGAAAGGAATCAATATGATCGATAATTATCAAATCAACCTGGTGCATACTGTGGAGAACATGTTTATCAGTAGAACTCCATGAGCGGCTCATGGGATTTGGAATCCCTTCAAATTTGTCTTTGAACTGATTGTGCAAGTCTTTCGCGATTTAGACGTTGGTGATGCGAACATTTTCTTTTCCCGTAAAGAGGTCCCTGTTCGATTATACCGCCACTTCAAATCCACCATAAATTCGACATCATTTTTATGAATACCTCATGGTGTGTCTTTAGAAGAACTTGATCAGGCAAAACCATTAAATGAATACCTCATGGTGTGTCTCTAAGGCATATTTTTTCTTTACAGATGGAACAAAATGCAAGTAAGGGTTGTACATATAAATGAAAACAAATAAAAAGGGGTTAAAAATTTGTTGATTGATGATTTTATATTGCATGAGTTTCAGGATGTATTTCCAAAAGAAATTTCCAAAAGAAATTTCAGGACTACCTCTTAAAAGGGATATAGAATTTACAATAGATTTAATTCTTAGAGCTACAACGATATCTAAAGCACCCTACAAAATGAGTGTTTTTTATTTGACTGAATTAAAAATGTAACTTCAAGAATTAAAGGATAAACAATACATTAGAGAAAGTGAGTCTCCATGGGGAGCACCAATCCTGTTTGTTAAAAAGAAGGATGAAAATTTTAGATTGTGTATTCATTACATGAAACTAAATAAAATGACCATTAAGAATAAGTATCATTTACCCTCTATTCCAAGACCAAAGAACATGAAGAACACTTAATATTGGTTCTGCAAGAATTAAGAGAACATCAATTGTATGCAAAATCAGTAAATGTGAATTTTATCAGGAAAAAGTGCAATGTTTAGAACATGTGATTTCAAGAGAAGGGATCTCAGTTGACCCTGGAAAAGTCAAATCCATCATAGATTGGCTAGTAGATTGGCCACAATTGAGTTATAATCCATTCATAATTATTTCCTATAGAACAAATTAACATAAATGACAAATTGATAACATCTATAGAAAACAATCAATCAACAATAGTGCAAAATTGCATGAACATACTATGAATTAGCTTCCCAATATATTCAATCTTTAGAAAAATTCCGCATATAGAGGTAAAAAAAAACAAAAAACCAATAGCTTTCAAATCTATCCTCAAAATAGATTAAAATATGCAAGACCTAATTTTGGGTTATCCAAGCTCCCACACTCAAGGAGAAGTTACTTTTATAATATTTTTCAATCATTGCTACTAGAATTGTTTCTCATTTGCACTTTTCATCTCCTCTCTTTCCTGTGTGTTTAAAATTGTTCACCTCATCTCCTTCCTATCAAATCGAATAAAATAAAATAAATCATAGCTAAATGACAAGGACAATTTTTTTTATAAATTCAATATATTTGAGTAAAAGACGAGAGATTAACAACTATATAAATAAATTAAAATCTAAGAAAATTTTAATGTCAATTCAGAAAGAAAAACTATTTCATGTTATTCATCAAGTCTTGATCTTTCCAATGAGCTTTTGCTTTCTTGGTTTGGCCATCAAAAACTTGATTTATGGGCAACAAAAAAATTATTAGCCAATATCCAAGCAAAATTGCACCTCCACTTTTCTCAATTTTTGGGGGAATTTCTTCTATCAATATGACAAAAATAACTACTCCAACATGTTCCTCACACATGAATATTTCCAACGAGCCATTTCTTGCTCAATTTGGCCAGCTAAAACTGTAGATATGACTCTTGGAAGTGAGATAATCCAACAATCATCCATCTCCTCTTTAATTAATTTTCAACCATTGATATATATGCTTAATGTTTTGTCCCACGTGCATTGTGGGAAGGAATTGCAATGAGTAAGTGGAGTTATGAGAGGTATGGAACATGAGCCCGCATTAATATTTTTTACACCCCTAATCTAAAAAATAGAGAAAAATAAAATAAAATATAGAAAAACAAAAACAAAAACAAAAAATAAACCTGGTTTCAAAATCATAAAATCATCCATGGTATGTGAAATTGCATAATCCATTCATAATTATTTCATATAAAACCAATTAACAGAAATGACAAATTGTTAACATCTACAAAAGAAATCAATCAACAATAGTGCACATTTGCATGAATAGACCATGAATTAGCTTGCCCGTGCGATTCAATATTTAGAAAAAGCTCCTCATATATCAGTACAAGAAAAAAACAAATATCAAATCTGTCCTCAATCTTGATAAAAATATGCAAGACCCAATTCTAGGTTATCCAACACGGTCCCCCCACTGCTCAAGGAGAAATTAAATTTACCACTCAAGGAGAAATAAGAAGAACCTCTAACAACTAATTTCCCATCAAAATAAGAAGAACCTCTCTCAATAAGAAGAACCTCTAACAACTAATTTCCCATCAAAATACAATGAAGAAGTTGAGCATGATTCAAAGAATGAATCACCCACCGTGGCTTTGCAATCAAATGACAATGAACAAGCATAAGAAGTAAAAAATATTACCATTACGTAGTCTAGGGGAAGATAAAAGCATAACAAGGAAAAAATCTTTAGGATTTTTAGACAAATAAATGTCATTCGATCATTCACGACAAAAGGCTAGAAGGATGTTTAATGATAACAAATGGAGGATTATCGTTACAAGTGCCATGATTGACAAACGTGAACTCTTCAACTAAATGTTAATGAGGCAAGTGATGTGAAAAAATGCCAGAAAGGCACTATATCGAATCCCACAGAGGCTAGCAACTTGTAATCTCTTCCTCAAAATATTTATATTTTCCACAGTTTCGTTGGGATCATTGTATGGGATGTTTTGGGAATAGTGAGTACATTGAAGGGTTTTTAATAGGAGAAAAGAGTAGTCGCATGTGAAGATTACTTGTGAGGTGTACTTCCAATATCTTGAGTGTATGGGATTTAGGATATTCTGAGTTTAGTGGAAGTGTTCAAATGTGGTTTAATGCAATTTGTACTAATGCAATATTAAGAGTGGGTACTAATAGAGAGTTTCAATAAGGAGAGACAAAGCTCAAGTCTTATGAGTATCTATTTGTGTCTTTCGAGCCTATTTATAGACTCTGGGTCATGGAGCTAGCATTATTTATAGACTTTAGATCACATGGATAAAATTGACTAAAACTCTTGCCCAGCAAAATATCTAACGTAATTTAGATTTAATGTGGGGTGCTTAAAAGAAAATGAAAACATTCACATCAACATCAATAAACAACATTTGAAAATAAATTGGAAAATAAGAGATCCAAATATGTGTTGTGCTCCAGATGCATCACGTACTATAGCAAATTTCTCATTTACCACTATATATGGTTGATCATCATTCATTGCCAATGAAAATCCACTAACACTTAATGTAGTAAGAGAATTTAAGCAATGAGCATCAATGTTATTTCCTGGATCATAGTGTATTATAGATAATTGACTATACGATATACATAAACCAAATCTGAGAAAATTGCATGCCACAAATAGCACATGTATCCACTATGATGAATGGAACAATCACTGAGTAACACTTGCAGCTCGGTACACAACCTAGATTTGAAATCCACATTGCTTGCAACAATTCTTAGAGAAAAGGAAGATGATTTTCAGTTTTGAAACCACCGATGAATTAGGATCGTATGCAGACCAGCCCTTAAAATGATGGTCAGAGCTAAAAACCAAGGATTTGACCCGCAATCAAATGCAATTCTAGGTTTGATTGAAAGAATAAAGAACCAAGAATACTTCAAAATCCTCATAAATGTTGGCTGCAAGAGATGAAATATGGAAACCCGCTAGAACTAAAATATTTGGCAATGAACCTTCAGAAATGATGGGGAATTTCAGATGCGACTTCGGAAAATCCATGAAACTATCCATACAATGAAGATATAGGGGTAGATTAATGGATCTGGGGACGCATTGAAAGCTTCAGTCTGGAAATTTAATGTGAATTCAATATGTAGGTTTAAATTGAAATATATTCACAAAACCAACCAAACCCTATATTTTTTCTTGAAACATCCTGTTGGCATAGGGGCAGACCCAGGGTTCAATGCTACAACAATGCACCAACAAATCCCTAACTACTGACCCTTTCGGTAACACCTGCGAAGCAGATAAAGTCTCACCCGAGGTATGGGCAGGGGTAGTTGTAGGACACAGGTGTCTGCAACCTTAGCTGGGACACAGATATGTGATTGTAATACTTAAAAGAGCACTTAGCACCGACGGTTCATCAATATTTAACCACTATCTACTGCGCAGATGAAACAGAGCATCGCATCATTCACTCAGATCAAATGTATCTAAGCACTTATCATAAAGAAGTAGATTAAATCTAGCAGATTCAAGCACTGAGCATATTCACATAGGTCAGATCTATATTCATATACATCATTAGCACACAGCAGAATCAAATCTATCTATCTATACCAAAGCACTTAGTAAATAAAGGCATAAACACATCAACACATTACACAAAGCAGATCAACACAACATATATGTGGTTCACCCCCACCCTGGGGTTACGTCCACCAACTCTTCTTCTTTATTAGCTTCTTCAATAGGTTACATGCATAGAGCCTCAAAACCTTACTCCGCATAGGACATGAGATCTGCGCAACTCGCTAGATCCTCCTTCCCCGAGTATATCTAAGCACACAGCCTTCCACAGCCTCTTACAATGACTTGCACTTAGCTCTGAAAGTCTCACACAGTATGCACATAACACTTTACAGTCCTTCAATCACATAGATCTAGCACTTAGCATATTAACCTAACATCACATAGATGACCCTCCTTATATTGCCTAGACATCTATATATACTTTACAAAATAGGCCTAAACATGGGTAAACCCATGGGTCAACATCCCATACCCATTACATAATCCCAAATCCCAAAAAGGATCCAAAAAGGGGTCGAGATCCCACGATATCTGCTTCATCTTGCGCTCCTCTTTCAACAGGCTGTCAAAGTCCCAAAATAGGTCAACTTGACCAAGGATCTCCCAAAACTTGGTCAAGGGCCAACATGCCCCCAACACTCACCTGTGACTCGTCCCGAGTCACTCTGATCTGGGTAGTTCTGCTTTGAAAGCCTCGAGTTGGGCTCGAGCTGGTTCGACTTGTTACTATGCCATGACCTCTTGTGCAACAAACTCTTGGATGACTACCTCGTTAATAGGTCCTTCGAGGCATTTTTCAACTTCAATGACAACCTGCTCCAGTTCTTCTCCTCGGCCTTCGACCTCTGTGAATAATTGATAGGCCTTATCTTGTACAGGTTGGAGCCTCTGAGTTATTTCCATAACTCTGTTATAGATAGTGTGGATCTGTTGCTGTGTAGTGCATTGCTCTTAGGAGTGCTTCATTCTTTCCACAACTGACAGGGGCTTCAGCTGCGCTTGTATCTTTTCGGCTTGATGCTTTGCCTCTTGGAGCTGCGACTCTAGTGCCTTCATTTCTGGATTCTCAGTGAGTTTCTCATAGGTCTGGGCACTGCGATCGGTGAGTTTCTTGCATTCCATATCAAGGTATTTTATTCGCTCAACTGCGCTTCGAGCAGTTGCTTCTCTTTGATCCCTTACATCCTGTGGAGTCTCGGGCACTACGTGGAGCTCTAAGTATGCTATGCATTGTTGTAGTTGTTGAATAACTGTTGTGAGCTGCTCTACTTGATTCGTGACTCGGTCCTCTATCTTTATTTCTACAACTGTCACAAAGCGAAGTGCTCTGTTGACTACTTCTTTCACTTAGAGTTTCTTGGTGAGCAACTATTTTATTCCTTGTTGTATCTGTGCTTTTTCTTCATCGAAATTTTCTTGGAGAGAAATCTTTTCCTGTTCTGCAATTCGACACTGCTGTACAAGTACTCCTTGGACTTGTGTCAAAGCCTGGGTGGCTTGTTCTGTTTCCTCTTGTGCTCGGCAAAGGCAAGCTTCGACTGTCTCAGCTAGTTGGTGGAGTTGGGTTGGCTCATCTCCCAACTTTGTTTCTCCCGATGGTAGGAGCGCAATGGAGACTGTGCGGCTGGACTGAAGAGCCTGTTGTACCCCTCGGAGCTCGACTTCAATCCTATCATACATTTCTTCCTGCTTCGCTCCTCGTTTTTCTGCTATCTCTAGTGAAGAATCATTCAGGGCTGCTATGATGAAGTCAAAGTCGTCGGAGGTGAGGACAGACAACATCTTGGTCATGGTGGATTTTGACTTCTTCCGAAAAGAAGGTTTCGGGGGGGGGGAACCTTCCTCTTCTTCAATGGGTCCACCTCATCTCTAGGCAGTGTTACTTCGCTTGGTCTTTGTTTAGCTTCTACTTCGTCACCACCCCCTCGGTCAGGTGACATGGACGTGGTCTTCACTGAGGTGTTGCTTAAGTTTTGGACCTCCCCAGTCTTCTTCTGTCTGTTGGTTCCAGGTGTATTCTGTTCTTTATGGGTGTCTGCTGTTAGTATCAGATATCTCTGCAGGGTTGGATAGGATAAGGAGGTCAATGGACCATTCCTTGGTGATCTCCTCAAGGTCTTCTTCTGTAAGTTTGTAATATGACTGGAGTTTCTCTTGATGTTCATCTTCTCGCGCTGTAATATAGATGAAGTGTTGATCTGTGTTGAACTTCATCAGAGGTTAGAACCTTTGTAATGTGTTTGGGGTCATGCGAGGCTCGACTTCGATGGCTCACTTTATCTGGAGGTAGTACGTATGAAACACAACATTTGACTGCCACTGTTTGTTCATATCATTTGAATACCACAGGGTAGCGAACTTCGCGACAAGCGGTTCAAATGGCTCTATGTCAGGGAAGGTCGCTCCTTCTGGCATCTCCTAGGAAACAAATGCAATGAGGACCAGGAGCCAGCTGAAATGAAATTCATAACCCTAATCCTGTGCTTCTAGGAAATCTAGTTCCAACTTGTTAACTAGGTACTTTGCCCAGTTAATTTGTAGGCCTTCCGTGCACTTCCCTGCGAGGTCAACGACAAAGTCGGTGACCTACGTAGGTCGGTTCTTTCTTACTAACTTTCCAGTGATTAGTTGGCATGTGAGGCGCACTGCGCCACTCTGGATGGAAGCTACCTTGTAGCCTCTTGTTCCCTTCTCGATATCGCCATAGGTGTCCTTGATCTTCTGTGCCAGTGCATGATCTGCAGCTTTTCCTGGATAAAATTCCTATGGGTCAGGTCCTTGCATACTCAGGCATGTGATCCCATGGATCAATGTTGGGTCAACTATAATGCGGTGGTCTAGCCATAAGTAGCCGCCATGGTAACACAACAGTAGAAGCTTGACACATGCATTGACTTCCTAGTGTTGTCCGAAGTGTGGTATCTTCATAACATTCAGTAGGGTGGACTGCGTGAGGTTCATTGTCCACGACGGATGATCTTCGAGTTCTTCCCTTTATTTCTGGTTAGGTACTTGTATAGGGCGAGCATACCATAGATCTTGCAATCTCCGAGGTTGAATTTTATGAAATTCAACACTGTGGTCTTATCCTACTCTGTTCGAACTGCATAGTGTACTCGAAGTCTCTTGGCACACTATCACGATTCACTACACTAGCCAGAGGTGGGATGTAATCGGGCAGTATGGATGGAATCAACTTCACATTTGTTAGGTCGTCTTTATGCTTGGTTCTCTTTTCTGTTGATGGTCGGGATGGTCCGGCTCCGTGAGGAGTTGATGAAGAGGCTTGCAGTCCTCTCGTCGATGACGCTTGTACACCTGTAGACATCGACATGACTCTTTCAGTCATGAGGTTGATTAGAAATTCTTCGACAACTCTCTCTGCAGCGCTGAACTCGTCTGACATACACACTCAGGGTTGGAAATCTTCAGGTTCAAGGAGTAACTTAGACACTGCAATAGGATAGAAGGAAATAACGCAATGATTATTGTATAAAATCAACAAGTCTACAGGCTCAAATTCACAGTTAGCAAAAGTGTTCTCAATGCATGGCGCGACGGGATAAATAGATAACTTAGTAACGGATCTCTTGCAACAGTTGATAATCCTTCATTAAATCTGTTATGTTCGTTATGACATGGTCCAACGGTCTGGTGGCGAACCATAAATTCCTTTCTACCCATTCGGAGGGTCGACCGAATGGTTATATTGGTCCCAACAACTATATTGCTTCGACATGGTGAAGTGCCATGTGACGTTGTTTTGTTATCCCGACGAAGCTCCAATTTTGCAAATTTTCCTTCTACGAAGTTCCCTCTAGAACCTTCTGCAACTTGTCGATCTTAGCTCTCTTCTTACTTAGCTTTCTAGCTTTCTTTCCAGTGAGCTTCGTCTCAGTATGCCTTTTTCCATTCTGATTCTTATCTTCTTTCGGCATAGTTAATTTGCGTTGTTGAGATTCTTTCCTAAGATTCGAGGGTGATCCTTCTTTTTTATCTGGAACAGGTACATAAATCTTATGTGGATCTTCTAGTGTTCTTGCAACTTTGATATCCGAGTCTCTGGTGTTAAATAGCATTGATTTGTTCTTATGTTCTTCAATTAAGTATGTGATTCTTCTAGTCATGAATTATTTTAACTCTTGCTTCTATTGTTATAAAACTTCTTCTTCTTCCTTCCTTATGGCCTGATCTCTTTCAATCCAAGGTTTTCCAAGCAACATAGTAAATGGAGCGTTGTCCTCAATAAATTTAATAATCTCAAAATCTTCCACTGTCGAAGTTCCATTGGCATTCATAGATATTTGGGTGAGCTTTCCACATAGGTTTATCAGCTTTCCTTTGAATAGGCCTATTCCTCCTAATGAAGGAATCATACCAGGCCTCCCTATAGCTTCCCAAGTTCTCTCTGTCATGATATTCACCAGTGTTTCCTCATCTAGAACACAGTCAATGTCGAAGTCTCCTATTCTTTCTTCAAGGCATTCTTTTTCTTTGAAGATCTCTGATAGACTGATATGTTGATGATCATTCAGGATTTCTTTCATATGTAACAATACTTTCTCTGATTATTTTTGGGGTTCTGCCATTTCTAGATCTGCCTTCGGGTTTTCTTTTCTCATGTTCATTCCTTCAATCTTAGAAATCATTCTAGGACAATCCAATACTTCATGGTCCATAGCTTTGCAACAAAGACAACTAGGTCTTCTCCCAGGGTATTCCTTAGCAAGATGTCCCAGTTTTCTGCAACTGTAACAGAGGATTAATCCTCTCTTTCTTTTAAATGATTCCCATCTCTTTCTATACTGTGTGCTAGGGTCATAGTAGCTAACCTGCAAACATTTCTTTCTAGGATCCTGCATCCACTTGTTAATCCAAACATTCTTTTTATGCATAGGTATAACATATCTTGCACTATTCTTATCAGATCTACTCATATCAAACATTCTTTCATCTATTAGTGCCCTAGTTTTCAAGCTAGTACAGAATCTGTCAAGCACATCAAGATCCATACTATTGAAACACAAATTTTCACTTATCTTACTTCTACAGAGCACAAAGCTTTCAGATCTAAAACTTTTCAATATTCTTACCTTTATCAGAGCACAGAGATTGCAGATCTTACTCTTTTAATAAAAAATTCTAACTTTTACCTTTCTCAGAGCACAAAGCTTTCAGATCTTACCTCTTTTCTTCATATCAGACTTCTTTTCCTTAGCACAGAGCTTGTCATACTAAGTAGAGTATTGTGCACTAGAGTGATGGATCTACACACAGATCTTTCACAATTTCAGGTCGAATCTTTGCACAAAGCTTCTTCTTCCTCAGTTCCCAACAATCACATTTTCAGGTCCCAACAACGGAACCATTTGTTGGCACAGGGGCAGACCCAGGGTTCAATTCTACAACAACGCACCAACAAAACCCTAACTACCGACCCTTTCGACAACACCTGCAAAGTAGATGAAGTCTCGCCCAAGGTAGAGGCAGGGGTGGTTGCAGGACTTAGGTGTCTACAAACTCAGCTGGGACACATATCTATGATTGTAATACTTAACAAAGCACTTAGCATCGACGGTTCATCAATATTTAACCGCTATGTACTACGCAGATGAAACAGAGCATCACATCATTCACTTAGATCTGATGTATCTAAGCACTTGTCATAAAGAGGTAGATTAAATCTAGCAGATTCAAGCATTGATCATATTCACATTGGTCAGATCTATATTCATATACATCATCAGCACAAAGCATAATCAGATCTATCTATTTATACCAAATCACTTAGAAAATAAAGGAATAAACACATCAACACATTGCACAAAGCAGAGAAATACAACATATATGTGGTTCACCCCCACCTTGGGGCTACGTCCACCAACTCTTCTTCTTTATTAGCTTCTTCAATAGGTTACATGCACAGAGCCTCAAAACCTTACTCTACATAAGACAAGAGATCTGCACAGCTCGCTAGATCCTCCTTCCCCAAGTATATCTAAGCACATAGCCTTCCACAGCCTCTTACAATGACTTTCACTTAGCTATGAAAGTCTCACACAGTATGCACATAGCACTTTACAGTACTTCAATCACATAGATCTAGCACCTAGCATATTAGCCTAACATCACATAGATGCCCCTCCTTACATTGCCTAGACATATATTTATACTTTACAAAATAGGCCTAAACATGGGTAAACCCATGGGTCGACATCCCATACCTGTTACATAATTCCAAATCCCAAAAAGGGGCTGAGATCCCGCGATCTCTGCTTCGTCTTGCGCTCCTCTTTCGACAGGCTATCAAAGTCCCAAAATAGGTCAACTTGACTAAGGATCTCCCAAAACTTGGTCAAGGGCCAACACATCAGGTAGTATGGATATTTAAAATACAAGTGATATTCTATTAATATCCCCTAAAAATATTCATGGAAAAAATGTAATTGGGAATCCCAGAAAATCCTTAAGATCTCTTACCAATTGAAAAATAAATTAGTTTTCAAGGAAATTTATTTTTCCATAAAATCCTTGATGATATTTTACCACTTAATGAATAAAAAAACGATCCAACATACAGTGAATTTATTGGAAGTTTTCTTGAAGATATCTTGTCACATAATGAATAAAAAGACATCCAAGATACATCTAATTTGTTGGAAATTTGTTGAGGAAATGATAATGATCAAATACCAAATCTAAAGAAGTTGTTAAATATTTTAATTGAATTCCATAGAGAAAAGCTAAGCTCAAAACATTTAGCTTTAGGAATATAAGATTTAGTTAATGATCGAGGAATAAAATAAGTTGTAAAGCATACCTTATCTAGTTGAAACAACTTTTACAACCCTTATTCCATTGATCTAGCTATTACTAGAGCATTAAAATTAGCATAAAAAAAACTTACACCAAATAGTATCATTGTTTGAGAAGATATTTCTTTATTATCCAAATAGTATCCCATTTATAAGTGAGAGGTCTTCTCTTTTTATATACCAAGAGAAAACTCTAAACCATTTACAAAAACCATGGGTAAAAACAATACCATGTGTAAATCATTAAACCATGATTTTAAATATCCTCTTACAATAGAATAATCATTTATTCCTTTGATAAGGTCAAATCGCAATAAAATAATAATGATGTATTTCTTTGATAAAATCAAATCATAATAAAATAATGCTCCAAGTAGTTAACCTCCTTTGAAAGGGTCATAAGGAGTTAAATGATCTAAATACCTGGTTTTATTCACCAACATATATCTATGTTAACCCCAAATCTAAGGATGTATCAAGGCCATATAAGGATCAAATTTATTTAGGTGAAAACCTTTTTTAGAGTGCAAAACTTGAGGAAAGTTGAAGGTTTTCACCTCCAGAGATTTAATTCCTCTCAATGTTTGATAGATCCGAGATTAACATGGACATGTGTTAGTTTAATACATTAATATTAAAGTATTATAAAATATTAATATTATAAAATATATTAAGATATTAATATATATTTTTAAAATATTACGACCTATGTAGTCACTATATTGTTTTGGTGATCTATTAATTGAAGCTAGAGAAAATCAAAATATAACAGATTCAACCTAATATATATATATATATATATATATATATATATATAATTTGTTTAATTTTTTCGTTATTATTTAATGTTTTATTATTATTTTAAGGTGTTATGTTACATGAAATCTCCCTCATTTTGGGTTGTAAAGTCCCTCTAGGCACATTGAATCTCAAATCAAAATTCACCCTTCCACTTAAGTTATGAATTTATGCATGTGCTCAAATAGGAAAGGGGGTGCTCCATGTGTCTCAACGGTCTAGTTTTACTCCAATGTATAATATCTATCTTAGATGATGGGTCTAGCTCCTTACAAAATCATTAATTCATAGTTCCAAGTGACAATTTACTAGTAAATATAACATTTTAATTTAGTTTTGGCACATTCCTAAGTTCTACCTAGGAAAACATTGTTAATAGTTTTAAATAAGCCCACTCCTAAGGAAGACCAATATTTTCTAAGTTTTTTAGGTGTAGGATAGGAAATTAGCAAGATTAGTGATGAAGGGGAAAAGGGGAAGTTAATGTGATAGAATCTCAAAGTTGTAGACATGTGCATGCCACTTTTTATCTTGTTTATGCTTCTAGGTTTATTTTGGGTAGGAATTTTGTTATTATCACCTTATCGATGGAGCCTTAATACTTCAGACTACTTCGGTGTGCACACACTTCCCATTTTTTTTTAGTCCTTTCTTTCTTTAGATAGACTTTTTTCTCTTAGGACTTTGGAGGGTGGGCATAGTGAAGTAGTTGTACTTTATTTTATTACTTTGACTTTTCTCTTCACCTTAGCCTTTATGGATTTACTTGATTTAAGATTTTAAATTTGACCTTTGAAATATCATACATTATGGGATGTGTTATCACACATCTGTAGATTGAGAAAAGTCCAACCCAATCCAGAAAAGTGTGACAACTACGAGAGTACCTACCAACTATCACCTTAGATAGACACTCCCTTCGCTTTATTGATGATAAGTCATCACAAGGGGAAATATTGATGACCCTATAATCTCTCATGTTTTTGGGTTAGTGCTAACCTTAGGGGGGGATCCTTATGCAACTTGGAAATGGAGTATGAGCCCTAGAGATCAAAGAATGTTGTGAAACTGAGAAAAGTACTTGTCGTAATATAGAAAATCAGACCTGTAATTTGCTATAAAATGCACAAAACAAGAAAGAATGCAGATTTATACCTTAGGATTAATTTCTTCTTTGGGCGCTATGAAAATATGTTGTTAGAACACAAAAAAGTGTCCCTGAAAGTGAATATATGTGTGTGGAAATACAAAAAATAGTCTCATTTTGTGTTGAATCTCTACTCAATAAAACATAACAGATGTGGGTTGATTTATTTTTGTCCAAGACTGAAACTTGATTTTGTTTCTGAACTTTATCAAGATTCCTTTGTCGATTTGGTATTTCAAATGGAAATATATAAATACAAGAACAATACAAAATAAATAAGTTTTTTTAATTGAGATAATTTATGTAGGTAATTATTATAAGATGTAAATGTCCACTCCTATATAGGTGGTACCCCTTTCTGCTTAATGATTAACCTTTATATGATATTGAATATAGTTCTCCTTTTTGTTAAGGCGACGTGACTATAGATAATGGAGAGTTGCTTGATGCTTAAGTTTTTTTACTATTGACATATAGTGCTACTTTTTGGTAAGGCAACTCTACTACAAATATCCAAAGTTATGAATTGTAAGGTTAATTGCCTTGGACAATGAGATAATTTCTTGTAAAATAATGCTTTAAATGCTTTTAATATCATAACTATCATATCATAAAACATATTTGAAGGCTCATCACAATGTTTCATGTTATGCACTTCTTTTTTACATCTTTGCCGATGCTTGTTGTAGTTTTGTTATTTCATTGTTTGAAAAAGAGAATAGTTCCCTTGGAGACAGTTTTCTTCTAATTTTAAATGTTGTATATTTTCTTGCATGATGGTTAAACCACATGTAGAGCAATCATACAGAATATTCAGTGCCGCCAAAAGGAAAAGGAATTTATGTCAACAGAGCTCTGAAGGTTGCACAAGAGCATGTCAATATTGGTCATAGTGATCATCAAGAATTCGTTGAGCAATGTGTAAAGGACATTGTTGATAGTGGTGTTGAATTTGAGGTAATAAAATTTTTGTTGTGATAGTTAATCTATCCCAATGTTTTGTCATAAATTTTCATGCTTAAAATGTTATTTTTGAAAAAAAAATATTGCTTGTATTCTTCATACTTTTGAATGCTTAATTAGACATTCTTCATACTTTTTAATATTGTATATGTTTTGCATGATGAAACCACATTCATGGAAACTCTATAAAAACATCACGACGAAAAGGACAAGTCCTTATCAAAAGAGCCATGAAAGATGCACTAATTGATCTCAATATTGATAGCAATGATATTGTTGAACTGGAGAATAATGTGGAGTATATTCATTGTGGTACTAGTGAACTTGAGGTGAGTGCAACAATTATATGCTAAATATTAGAATACAATTCTTGTTTTGACATTTTTCATATCTTGTTTTAACATTTTTCATATCTCAAGATAATGTGTATTTCTTTTTGTTTTTGCATAAATGTATTAATCATCAACTCCAAGAAGGGAACAAAGTGAAGTTGTTGGATCCGTATGACGATGCTACTATGGGCATCGAACAGATTCACTCATTATCTATTATACATGGAGTGAAATTGAATGGATCAAGAGATGCAAATGAAAATTTTATAAAGGTCACAAGTAACATACCCCTTCTAAATGAAGACGAAATAGATGGATTTGTCCATCTGAAAGAGAAGCAAGGAAGTTTCACATGGTGGCCTTTGAAATATTTGCAAACAAATGACATAGATGATTTTTATCACCGTTGTTAGATAGCTTGGCCCACTGCTTTTATGCATTTGTTTGAATGTATGTTCAGGGATATTTTATATTATGGTGTATTTGCAGACTTGGAAAATCTCAGTGACAGTTATTTGAATGAATGCATGTTCAAAGATTTTTTATATTATGGTGTATTTGAAAACTTGGAAACTCTCAGTGGCAGTGTTGTACTACTTTGACCTTATATATATATATATATATATATATATATATATATATATATATATATATATATATATATATATATATATATATATATATATATCATCATCATCATCATCATCTTGTAGTTCACAATATTACGCGTTAATTGTTGGAGATATTACACACTCACCTAAAATTATTTTCCTAAGTTTGATAGTCTAATGTTGAGAACAATTCCTTAGATGAGAATATTCTCTAGAATAGGGTGTTCCTCTTTAGTTCAGATTCAGTTACACTTAGTTAGACTAGTGGAAGTAATTCATGTTAAGTTTTGAGCTATTATTATTTTTCTTTTCAATTTACTAGAATAGCATAGGTAGGATCACTGAGAGAAACACAACATTTATCCTGGGAAACCCTCATGGGGGAGAAAACCCAACAAAACTCCCTTAATATAGATAGCCAATACAATGCCAAAACAATAAACCAAAACACTAGAGAATATCCAACATTGAGCAATGTGCCTCTCTCTTCCTTCTTCTCCCAACTATAGCTACCAAACTTGTGCATTGGATGAGCGAATGAGTGAGTGAGATAATGAGGCATTGGCTTCCTTTATTTATACTGGTTTGCAGTTGCTAGAAAGGTGTCTCTTCACTAGCCAGGGCTGACTTGTCTTCTTAGTGGTTAAAACCACTTTAATTAGCCTGGGGGTCGACTTCTCAATTTGCACAATATATTTAGGGTTTGACCAATCCGCAAAAGGGGATTTGGTCAATTACAATGCCTGACATGATCAATCCACAAAAGGGGATTGATATAATGAATAATGACTCAATAATAAATAGAATACTCTTTGCAGTTACAATATTTCAACACTCCCCCTTAACAAGAAGGGTATTCTACAACATCATCAAGAGAGAGAGAGAGGGAAGCAACATCAACATCATCTGGAACACTAAATGGCATATCTATAAATCATCAGAATTGTTTCTCATCATCATTATTCACAACATGGAGCTGGATTAGCATCATCATCCTCATCAGCATGAGGCTAGAGTATCATCATCAACATCTTCAACAAGAATTCAAAGTGGCATCATCATTATCTGCATCAACATGGATTAGTATAATACTAATACATCATTATCATCAATAACAGCATGAGGTTGATGCAACATCATCAACATCACAACACGAAAGCTGGAGAAGCAACATCATCACAACACGAAACATCAACACTAAGTTGGAAATCTTCAGCACAAGGATGGAATATCATCAACATCAACACGAAGCTAGAAATATTCAACATGAAGCTAACATCTAAACAACATCAACACGAAGCTGGAAATCTTCAGCACGACGCTGACATATCAACAACATCAACACGAAGTTGGAAATGTTCAGCACGAGCTTGGCATCTCAACATATTGTAGTACTCTGACAGATCGAAAGGATCTTCCCAGGAATCAAAAGATTCCATAGAATATAAAATCTTAACAGAGCTACCATTACTGACCAAAGCTAGCATATGCATGCATAAGTACTTTGAAAGCTCATCCTTACGGACATCCAGGATCTGTCTAGGGATGATCGGTCCCCTGGGATATAAAAATCCTAACTGAGCTACTTGTTATTGGTCAGGATACCATAGTATCATTAGCATCACTCCCCCTTTCGAGGGAGGTCCTTTCGGACTATACCAAGCTTGTCTCGAAAGTGCTCAAACTTTACAGGAGACAAAGGTTTGGTCAACACATATGCAACCTACTCATATGTGCCAACATAATGGATATTTATAGCTCCCCTATGCATCATATCATGAATGAAGTGATATCAGATCTATATGTTCTTCAGATCATCATGGAACACATCATATTTATACAACTATGGTTATCACATATGATCATGATGGCTTCCATCTCCATATCAAATAGATCTGTCAACAACATCTAAAGCCATATGGATTCACAACTGGTGGAACATGTTGCAATATATTTTGCTTCTGTCGTGTTGAGATAAATACTTGATTGCTTCCTACTCTTCCATGAAGTCATGGATGACCTCAGACTGAATTCTCTTCTAGTCTCACAGAAAAGATCCATATCCTAGTCTTTTTGACTTGCTTCCTTCTCTGTCACTAAAACAAGGAAATCTTCCAAGGAGATTTCATATCTCCTAGAAGTTTCTGAAGTTGTGATTTAGTCTTCTCATGGCATATGTCTGCCAGTACTGGAAGTTGTATCTTCATATGATCCTTTCTGAGATCAGGTTTACTCTTGATTTTTTATGAGTCTACAAGGACTTCATCATCTCTTATGGGGTATACTTGGTGTTGAATACCAAGTATAAATATGAAAGATTGAGTTAGACTTCAAACGAGTTTTGCTTCCCATTAAGGTGGCTTCATTATCCTTTGACCAAGTCTTTTGTGAGTTCTAATGTTTTGTCATCTTTGGATCCTTATGCTCCTTACAATCAATCTCCATATGCGATACTCTGGATCTCAAAAGATAGCTTCTTCTTCATCTTCTTTGGTACATGAATGTATATGGTCATGTACATAGTCTGCTTCATGTCTCATCTAATATGTTGTCTTATGTAGCCTTCACTATAGCTTCCTTAGGGTTATCACCTGTAACCTGAACCAAGGTCAACAAAACAACATGCAAGAATAATACTTTTTTTTTTATAATAGTAATAAAACAATAGCACGAATCATCGTCACAGTAGATCCTTTAGAGCTATCACTTGTGACATGTCTTAAACAAAGATCAAAAGTAAGAAATACAATACGAAATGAGATCAAAATTCTTCTAGTGTTGTGATCAAACATTCATCCATGGTAACTTGGAACCAACACAAGAAGTTTCTCCTAGAGGATATGTTAATTGTATCTGGTAAATGATTACATTAATCATTTGTCTCAATATGCTCACATGCTACCAAGCATAATACTTTTCAAAGATTGCTACCTCAACTATAGTGTTTACTTGTAATGGGGTAGTTTTCAACTTTGTCATGTGTAACTTTGAATCTTATCAACTTAATTAATCAAACATGGGACCTGGAGTCTTGTCCTCAAGAATGAGTGTGTTGCTTTTCTTCCAAGTCTCCTTCACTCAAGATGACAAGTGATTTCTTCAACATGTCTTATGTACTAAGACAATATGTTATCTTGACAGAAAGTTGGGTTAGAGAATAAACTCTATGATCTCAACTTTAATCCATCTAATACCTTGACTTTAATTTTGACCAAAGGTTAGTATGATGGTCATATCTTCAACATGCAACCCAGATCAAAATGATGTCATAACAAATAGATGCATATCAGAATAATCAAACCCGGGTTGCAATATTCCTCTGAATGTGTTGGATATTGAGATCCTTCTAGATCTATGGCAAGAGATCCCTTCTCTTGCAAATACCCTTTAAAGATTAACAATTTAAACATATGTGAGTACATACCTCTGATATCATTTGCAGGTAGTGGCACCATCTGGTAGTGGTAATAATTAATGTTAGCACTCAATTTTTTTTTTTATGGAAATTTTAAGTGTCTTTAGCATCCTTGTGCTAAAATTTTGAAATCTTTTACTCATTTTCCCTAGTTCATAAATTCCAATTTCCTCATTGAGTTAGGAAGAGTCTTAGTTCATAAATCGTTTTCTCCAAACACCTTTGGCCTTTGTCTTTTTGACCTGCATAACCAAAAAACCAACTTTTAGTAGTTTTTCCTAAATCTTTATTTTGTTGATTTCCCTATGTTTTATTTTAGTTTCCTTTTCAATAAATGAGTTTATTGACTTTGATAGAAGAGTTGGTGTGTGTTTTAAAGTGTCTTAACTCTAGTCTAAACCTAAAGTTCTATGCATAAATATTTTTCATTATCCTAAGTCTAGATTTTATAAAGCCACATGCCCATTTCTTATGCTAGTCACCAGTCATTACATTAAGCTAAGCTATGAGTTAAGAGCACGTTCCTAATTCATAATCTATGAGTCAAAGCTATATGTCAAAATACTAAGCCACAAACTAAGTCAAAGTTAGGCCACGAGTTAAACCTCAAGATCAAGCCACACATCAAGCATACAAGTGTTGAAGAACTAAATATAGCCATGATATATATGATGTTGCTCCTAATTTCTTTCCTGTTCCATCGTTTTCATGCATGGATGTGTAGAGTTCAGTGCGTTGCGTTTTCTCCTTGTCGTTGTAAATTTCCTGGGCGCTACCTACTCTCTTGGGCATTGTGTATCCCACAGTGCACTACCTAAATTTGCTACCCAATTTCTTGAGCAGTGTAACGACGGGCGCTGCGAATTTCACAGTACGCTACCCAATTTTTTGGCTAGCGCCACCTAATATTTGGCAGAGACGAAATTTGCACAGAAGATACAAATATTTGGCACTACCTATTGGCACCCAGAATGTACGAGTTTGAATTCATTACTTTTTTAGGTGGCTGATGATGGCGGAGACAGCAGTGGGCAACATGATAACAACTTACCACCTCTACAAGACACTTGGCATGCAAAAGGAGGCACATCAATGAAGATCAAGGGAGGAAGTGTCATTTAAATTTAGTTGGATTAGTCACCAACACTTTCCTGTTTTGTAGCAGTTTGTTAATAGCTGTTAGAATAGGTGTTTGATTGATAGTTGTTGATTGAGGAATCCTATGTGAGGAAGGGCCAACTCACACCTCTAGCTGTTGCTCTTCCTTTTTATTATAAATTCATGTTCCAATTGAGGGAAAGGGTTCGAATGGTTTAGATGAGGCTCCGGAATTGTAATGTGTTGATAAAGTCACTGTGAACTGGTTATGTACAGGATTTGAGACATCTTGGTTAATAGAAATCAGCTTCTTATTTCATCTTATTTGCTTCTGATGCTAAATTGTTCATGCTTTGAATGATTCACATGAATTATTGTGGTGATATTACGATGTATGTTTGATTGTAATATTATCATGATGTTTCTTTAGTGTCCTTAAACTTTGAACTCAAGAATATCTTGTGTTAAGGGTTTTTATTCCTTAGGTTGTCTGCAGACCTGATGTTTACAACAACCTCTACATTCCTCTCACTGAAATCTTCCCTCTGTTCACATTTTACTCCCACTTACTAATTGAATTTAGTCAATACCTCGATTGCTTGTGCATGCTAGCCCAGATTTCTGAGTTAGAACATTATCATCTTGAGTCTTGTCCATTTTACCTTCTAAAAAACTCATTTACATTTACAACACTTTTGATGTTACCAAGCTCACTTGATTACAGTCTAGGGTGACTTTTGGAGTGATAACAATTACCAACCCTTTTAAAACATCAAGGGTGAATACAAATGGTACTGATGTTGATACTTCAATTGTTACTACAACTGCAATTAATACTGCAACTGATTCTGAAACTGCAACTGCAACTTAGGGTTTTATGAGGAAACCCTAATTTTTCAAACTTTAAATTTTGAAATTATGATATAGGGACTAGATACGTTGAGCTAAGGTGAGTAAGTTGGTGCACTCAGATTTCTGAGAATCCAAATTCTACCCCTTGAAACTGAGCTTGTTGAATTTTGGACTGGTACTTCTGGTATTGGTTCTGGTTTCCTGGTTTTCTAGTACCAGTCAAAACTAGGGTTTGACTTTCTGGAGTATCTGACCACTGAAAAGGTGCGCTCAAGGTGCCAAAGAGTTCCTAGGCTAAGACACACTTTTCTAGATGTTTTTTAGGTAGATATTCCTCTCCAACAAAAAACCCTAATTTTAGTGTACGTCAACAATGACATTTTTTCTTATCCAGTGAAAGGTGCTCTCTTCACCTTATCTCTAAAATCATGTTAAGTTTTGAGATATTATTATTTTTCTTTTCAATTTACTAGATAACAATAGCATAGGTAGGATCACTGATAGAAACACAATCACAAGATACACAACATTTATCCTGGGAAACCCTCATGGGGGAGAAAACCCAACAAAAATTCCTTAATATAGATAGCCATGTTGGCCCTTGGTTATGGAAGAAAGCAAAGATTAAGGGAGAAAAGAAGAAATTTGAACTGCACAGAAGACACACTAACTGATAGTGGGTCGAAGTGGCCAAAGGAGCAGAAAATATGGAGTGAAGTGCGAGAGAGTGAGTCATTGGACGAGAGGATCAAGGAGAAGATATCAACAAGGAAGATGGATCGTGGAAAACTCATCAAGCAGAAAAAGCCATCGTTGGATGATTTGGATCATCTTGTGGGAAGGAAGGAAAGACAAGTTAGCGAAGCCCGGAAAACGTGGGTCAAGTTGACCTAGGGTTTTAGACACCTAGGGTTTTGGTATCTAGGGTTTTGGCACCTAGGTTTATGCCTAAGGTTGTCAGTGAGTTATTGTAATGTATAAATAAAGGTCAAGAGGACCTGAGATGGGTCCGTTGATGTTATGAGGAGTGATTATTGTTAGTGTAGAGAGAGAAGTATTGTGTTGTGAGAGCATTCTCATATTGTAAGATCCTCAGCTTGGTGTGAAGATCAACCCTGCAGCTGGGTGCGCGAGGAAGGGAGATAGAGAGAAGAGAGGAGAGAAGAGAGAAGGAGAGAAAGATCTGCAAGCTAAGAGCGCAGATAGAACTGTATTCTTTCACCTAATATATTATCAAGCACAGTTCTGTGGGCGTAGCCCTAAGGAGAGTGTGAACCATGTATATCTTGTGTTGTGTGTGATTGATGATGTGTTATTTTCTTTTGTTACTCTGTTGATGCATTAGTATGTTAGATTTGACATATAACTGTGCGAAGTAGGTTTATTCTTAGAAAGAATAATCAGATTTCCTCATGTGGTTGTCTTGATTTCACTTGCATTTCCTCTGGTTGTAAACACATGTGTCCTGCAACCCCCTATTGCTACTTCGGGTGAGACTACATATGCTTTGTAGGTGTTGCTGAAAGGGCCAATAGTTAGGGCTTGTTGGTGCATTATTAGAGATGAACCCTGGGTCTGCCCCTGTGCCAACAAATGGTTCCTTTGTCGGGACCAAGATCTCCTTGAGGGAATGTCAAGGTGGTTTCCATCGAAGAAAGAGATTCAGAAGTGGATATAAGAAGAAGAAAAGGACTTCGCATAAGCCCAGAACAAGAACCCTAAGCTCAGCATAGAGGATTGGTTGGGAAGGTATATCTTTACTTATATACACAAGATTTTCTTTGGAGGGATTCATAAGGAGCTATACGAGTGGTTAGCCAGATTAGCAGATACCCAGTTTGAGATCAGATCTAGACCACCTGTGGTTTGGACGTCGACGTTGATCAAGAAGGTCAAGAGAGTTAATAATGTTGTGTCGAGAGCAGTAGATCACTAGTTCGATAGAACTATTGGAGGGTACATCATTGAGTTTTCCATAGACAGAGTTGAGTCGTATAGCGAAGCAGAGAGGTATTTCTTTAAGGGACCGAGAGGAAAATTTTTACACTTCTTAAGGTTGAAGATCAAGATGTTATTACATGAGAAGAACATCTTCAATGTATAGTAGTTGGTCCAATCGAAAAGCTAATGTTCAAGAATTCAGACAGCGACAACGATGCAGAGGTGGGACATACACGCAGTGGGAGAATCTTCAGAGAGGTCCCTCTGGTGAAATTGTTTGAACAGAACCACAAACCATTAGTACAAGACAAAGGGTTTTACAGTGGAGAGGAAGAAGAACTATTGAACAAGGAACATTCAAAGTCCGCTAGGATAGAGGAAGAGAAGACTCAAGAACCTCACCGGGAAGAATCATAAACTTCAAGAACTGCGCAGACTGTTGAAGTAAGTACTATTACTCCTCCTATTTTTTTAGCAACATTAAGCAATTAGAGTAGTCAGATTCACTAGAGCACTCAAAGAACTATCACTAGCAGTTCAACAGATACTCAACCAGGAAACCTAGGAATATCTATGGCAGATGAAATGAAGCTCCCTATCTTTAGGGGAGATGGATCTGAAGATCCTGATCAACACTGGTTTTTATGTGAAGCTGTATGGAGTATTAATAATGTCACTGACGAAGCAGTTAAGAGAGATCAGTTTAGTACTACCCTAAGGGACCGCGCAATGAGATGGTACATGAAACTCGTCCAAGGAATTACACAACCTAAACCGTTGAATGAGATCAAGAATGTGTTGGTTGCAAAATTCAAGAAACCCAAGTCGGAGTCACAGTGCATTACAAAACTGAAAGAAATCAAGCAGAGAGTAGTTGAACCTATTTGAGAGTTTGATCAGAGGTTTAAGACCTTAACGGGTCAGTTGACTTTTCAGATCCCAGACGAACATAACAAGGAATGGTTCATTGTTTCCCTTTTACCACACATCAAAGTCCCTTTGGTGTAGCATAAGATCACTTCATAGGCTAAGGAACTGGAGATCTCCTTGAAACTAGAATCAACCCCTATGGGAGAATCCAACTCATGTATGAGTCAAATTTTAATTCAGTTTACTATCTTGTCTCTGCAGGTCGAAGACATGAAGAAATACAAGGGAAAATATTAAAGAGAAGATATATGGTGCATTAGATGCAAATCAGAAGGCCATGACAAGGAGCACTATCCACTATTTCATGAATACTTGGACTCGGGAGCCCCGAGTCCTTTGAAACAGATTACTCTACCTTGGTGCAAGGTATGTAGAAATCAACATTGCCCTAGTGAATGATATTACATGCAAAAATATGTTCAGACACCTACAAAATTTTACTACACCTTTTATAAATCTGTGGGGCATGACGAGAAAGACTGTAGAGCTTATGACCTACTACATGAAAGATCAAGAGACACATATAGGATCCAAGGCAAAGTACAACAAGAAGGAACTACTCCACAGTATAATTCCCCAGGAAGAGGAAACTTCAACCCTTGTGGTGGATTTAGAGGAAGAGGATGAGTAGGAGGCATGGGTCAGGGTCGAGGTCAAGGTCAGATCATTTGTACAACTGCGCACAACCAGAACATTTGGCAAGGGACTGTCAGAACCCTTGTACCACTTGCAATTACTGCAAATCATTTGAACATGTCATTGAAGATTGTCCTGCACTGTTAGCCAAACTTCAGGAAAGATGAGGACGAAACCAGCAAGTACAACTAATCTCAGCAAAACCTTGCAGAGAGGATCCCAGAGTCGTTGTAATCACTAGAGGAGGCATTGTTACAGGAGAAGACATAGTGACCTCAGGAAATACTACAAAAGAATCAAGGGTTATAAAAGATACAAAGAAGACACAAGTGTTTGATGTGAGGAAAGAAAATAAAATTTTTGAGGAGGCCATAAAAGAATTTGGAAAAGACCAAGGTTATTCATCAAAGACATGACCAAAATTAATAGAATGTGGAATGCCTTGGCATTTGATCAGTCTTCTCTACCTGGAGAAGGAAAAGAGGTAAGAAAGATCATTGAATTTCATTAATTTGATTAAGGATGAAAGCGTTTTACAAGAGCTACAAAATTTAATCATATGGTATGATCTAGGAAAGGTAGATCCCTTGTTTAATAGAGCAGTACACCAAGTATCTAAAAAGAGAAGGACAAATAAGGAACTACACCTGAATGCTCAAATTGGAGAGCATGATATAGAATATGTGGTCCTCGACTTAGGGTCGGAAGTCAATGTCATGACGAAGCAGACCTGGGCACTGATGGGAAAGCCTAAGTTGATTTATTCCCCTATCAGGCTCAGGATGGCTAATCATCAGGTAGTAAGCCCCTTTGCAAGACTGGAGCATGTCCTTGTCATTGATGCCAATGGTTTGATTGATTGATGTCAAGTGATTGATTGATGTCAAAGGATTGATTGATTGATGATTGATGTAATGTAATATGTATTGTCCTTGATGAGAATGCATAGATGAAGATGGATCAATGAGTTGTCA
>ML784488.1:187150-249241 GCA_009831015.1 Picea engelmannii
ACCTAAAAGAAGAAATCATTATTTAAATGATAAAGTAAAGTGACAAAGTCAAGGTGGATTATTTAAATAATAAAGAGAAGTGACAAAATCAAGAAATGATAAAGTAAGGTGAAAAAATCAAGAAGGAATATTTAAATGATAAAATATTGGAGAACTTTCTATTTATGGAAAGTGGTTAACCCGAAAATAAGGAAAATATGTTAAGTGACCTAGAAATGGGTTAATATTATTTAAATGATAAAGTAAAGTGACAAAGTCAAGGTGGATTATTTAAATAATAAAGAGAAGTGACAAAATCAAGAAATGATAAAGTAAGGTGACAAAATCAAGAAGGAATATTTAAATGATAAAGTATTGGAGAACTTTCTATTTATGGAGAGTGGTTAACCCTAAAATAAGGAAAATAGGTTAAGTGACCTAGAAATGGGTTAAGTGACCTAGAGGATGAAAGTATAAATAAGATAGCAATGGTCTCTTGTAGATCATCCTTTTTGTAGATCAATGGAGAGCTTATTGTGAGAATATATTTTGGAGTATTGGTGGAGAGCTTCTTGAGCATTTTTGGTGTGGAACACTTGAGCATATTGAAGATATATAGGTGACTAAGGTAACCAAATGATATCTAATCCGAATTTCAGAGGGAAGGTGAAGAAAAGAGAGTCGGAATTCAAGGGAGGATAAATTATTTTCATGATGCTTTCTAAGGTATGTTATTTACAGGTCATCTCACCATTTTCGTAATAAAAATTTTTTTATAATGATTCAGACCGTGAGATTAATATTCCATTGAGGAAACATATCCAAGTATCTGTGGTAAAAACGTCAGCTTGTGGGTCATTGTATTTTTGGAGATACACTCCGTCGAAAATAGGGTTTGTGGCTAGTCCTGAAACTAGTCTAAAACAAGTGTTTCAGGTAAAAACATCATAAATTATTCATAATAGATCCAAATTATGTGAGACCAATTGTTTTGATTATATTACAGTCTGTAGTATGTTTTTTAATAGTTTCAGATTGATTCAATAAATATTCCATGTGGGGCACGCTCTACAAGGTCGCTCTCTAGAATAAGCCAAAATTCAGCAAGGTATGTCATTTTTGCTATAACTCCTTTTCTGATAGGTTACAAGTAGTGGAACCGGGAGGAATTGCATAAAAAACATTGAAGAACATTGTGTATCAGTTTCATATCTTTACTCATTACAGGTACAAATTTATGATTATTTCAAGTTAGGGTTGTTGACTAATCCAAAACTAGTCATGGTTGAGACAAGCAGTTGATGAGTTGGCACATACATGAGGTGTATAGTTGATGATGTTGGTACATATTGATGAGTCATTGTTGATGAGTAGTTGACACATGATTGGTATATACTTGTTACATGGTTGGATGCACTTGTTTATGGTACAGGTTGATTACATGTTGTTTGGCACAAGTTGGTGCATGGTTGATGCACTTGTTTATGGTATAGATTGATATATGTTGAGGATTGTTGCCTCATCTCAGTTGGTGCTGAGAATGTAAGTTGAGTCTTTCATATAGAGTTGGTTTTCTTATAGAGTTGTACTCTATTTAATTGTTGTTGAAAAACCCCCGGATTGAAGTCCATAATAAAAAGAAAAATTGTACATACATCTTGTGTTCCTTGTGGAGATAAATTGTTGATGATATATTGCTAATATATGTTGTTGATGTGTGTTCACATCTAACTGGTTATAAATGACAACAATGAGTAAGGAGTAAAATGTTGAATGCTAACTAATGAGTTTTGTGTAAGAGGGAAATTTTGGGGAAAAGAACCCCACACTCATTCACCCCTCCCCCCTCTAAGTGTGGTAAGTGAGTCCAACAACACCTACCCACACTGTTGAGCAAGAAGAGGATGAATGGACTGTACCTCTTTAGAAATTTCAAGGTTGTTACAATATCAACGCAGATGAAGACGATGATCCTAGGAATGTGAACATCACAAAAATAGAAGGACAAGGAGACATAGAAGGACTAGGAGTTGAGCTACCTTTTATTGGACAACCAATTAAAATCAAGAAAGTCAACATTGGAATAGAGAAAACACTGAAGCTTGCAAACATTTGAGATTATTGGGATGCTACCACTATTGACAAGATCAAAGAATTATTACATGAATACCAGGACTTGTTTCCAACCAAGTTCTTTGATATGAAAGACATTAAAGGGCCCATGGGAGAGATGAAGATCCCCTTGAAACCATATGCAAGGCCAGTCAAGCAGAGACCCTATAGATTGAACCCCAAGTATAAGGACAAATTCAAGATTGAGCTCGACAGAATGTTGGAAGCAGGAATCATAGAACCTGTTGAAGAGTCAGAATGGATTAGCCCTATGGTGGTACAGCATAAGAAGACCGGAGAGATCAAGATCTGTGTGGATATCAGGAAGTTGAATGATGCCTATTTGCATGACCCATTCCCTACACCATTTACTGACGAAGTGTTAGACAATGTGGGAGGACATGAGGTCTACTCCTTCACAGATGGATTTTTGGGATACCATCAGATTAGGTTGCCAAGGAAGATCGCCATAAGACCACCTTTGCCACATAATGGGGATCCTACTAGTAGACAGTGATGTCATTTGGATTGAAGACTGCACCAACTATCTTTTCTAGGGTGGTGGTTGAAGCATTCAAATATTTTTTAAATAAATTTCTGGAAGCATATTTTGATGATTGGATTGTTTTTAGCTTGTTGCAAAATTATATTCAATGTTTAAGACTGATGTTGGATAAGTGCAGGCAATGTCAAATTTCCCTGAACTTGAAGAAGTGCATCTTCTTTTCACCCTTTGGAGTGTTGCTAGGCCATATTGTGTGTAAGCAGGGATTGCTAATAGATCCATCTAAGATTTCCATTATAGTCAATTTACCCCCTCCTACTTCAGTCAGACAGTTGTGCATGACAGTTGCGCATTGCGTTGGGACATACTGGATACTACAAGAATTTCATTAAAGGCTATGCATAGATCACAACATCCATGGAGAAGCTTTTGAAGAAATATTGTTAGTTTCAATGGACAAAAGAATGCCAGCAGAGCTTCGACACACTGAAACAGAAAATGGTCACTGTGCCTATTCTGGTTTTCCCAGATTGGAGCAAGGAATTTCATGTGCATGTCAATGCATCCTCTATTGCATTAGGAGAAGTGTTAGCACAACCGAGAGCTAACGACATTGACCACCCATTAGCCTTTTCTAGCAGGAAACTATCTACAGTTGAAATCAATTACACCACCATTGAGAGAGAAGGGTTAGACATGGTGTATGCACTACAAAATTTTTGCCACTACTTGCTGGGAGGACACTTTAAGATGCTCATTGATCACTCCACATTGAAATGCCTAGTCAACAAGCTAGTGTTGGGGGGAAGAATATGCAGATGGATTCTTCTATTTCAAGAATATGATTTTGAGATCGTGGTTAAGCCAGGGAGAATGAACAAAGGACTTGACCACTTGTCGAGGCTGGAACATGGAGAGGAGCCTACTAGTTTGGAGGATACATTGTCGTATGCACAGTTGTTGGCCATTAGAAAGGTTGATGATCAATTCACCGAGATAGTCAAGTTCCTGTCAATAGGAATGGCACCTCCGGAATATACATTCACTCAAAAGAAACATCTAGTAGTGCACGTTGCAGATTTTTCACTTATAGTTGGACAACTATACAAGATGGGACCAGATGAGATCTTAAGGAGATGTGTCATGGAGGCAGAAAGACCACTAATTCTATCAGAAGCACATGAGTGCACCGCATGAGGACACTACGCAGGAAAAGAAACAATGTAGAAGGTTCTTAGAGTTGGCCTCTGGTGGCCCACTTTACACAAGGTTGCTAAGGATTACCACAAATCCTACTATGTATGCCAACGAGTTGGGAAACCGTCCAAAAGAGATGAGATTCCTTTAACACCCCAGCTAACCTTACAATCATTTAAGAAATGGGCCATCGATTTCGTGGGACCTATAAACCCACCAGGAAAGCGCACATGAGCAAGGTACATAATCACTGTGACAGAGTACTTGACCAGATGGACCGAAGCAAGAGAAATCAAGGATTGTAGTGCAACTACAGCTGGGTGCTTCATATTTGATGACATCATAACGATGCACAAAGATTCTTATGAGCGATCAAGGCACACATTTTATTAATAAGACCATTGAAGCCTTGAATGAGGAATTTCCAGTTCATCATCAAAATAGCACACCCTACCATCCACAAGAGAATGGGACAATTTAAGCATTCAATAAGATCTTGGAGACAGTGATGACGAAGATTTGCAATGTGAACAGGGATGATTGGGACTTGAGAGTACCAGCAGTGTTATGGGTCTATAGAACCACTTGCAAGAAGCTAACAATGCAAACTCCCTTTAAGTTGGTCTATGGTCTAGAAGCAGTTGTACCCATGGAATATTTAGTTCCTAATCTGAGAATTGCAGCCTTTACAGATATGGATGACAATGGCGTTGTTCAAGAGAGGCTCACACAGTTGGTCGAACTAGAAGAAGATAGGTTTATTGCAAGATTCCATTAGCAGGTGCAGAAGGAAAGAGAAAAGGCCTCCCATGACAGACACATCAAAAAGAAGTCCTTTAAGCAAGGAGATCCGGTATTGGTATATGACCGCAAGTTCACAAAACATCCAGGGAAGTTCATAACACATTGGCTGGGGCCATATGAGGTTGTCTATGTCACGAAAGGAGGAGTTGCGCAGTTGAAGACTTTGAATGGAGAATGGAAGGAAGGTTTGGTAAATGGGAGCTGGTTGAAACTATACTATGACAACCAACTGCCTCGCAGCTCTCAGTAGAAGCAGAAGAAGAAGGGTCCAGGTACCAGGTGCAGTTGAAACTGGGTACCAGACACAGAAAAGATAGTCTACACACAATGGGGGAGGATAGAGTAGAAATCACAGGCTGCTCCACACAGTTTGAAGTCGAAGAAAAACAGAAGGATTAGATCTGAAGTGCCTCGGGATGAGTCACAGGTGAGTGTTGGGGGCATGTTGGCCCTTGGTTATGGAAGAAAGAAAATATTAAGGGAGAAAAGAAGAAATGTGAACTCTGCAGAAGACACACTAACTGATAGTGGGCCAAAGTGGCCAAAGGAGCAAAAAAGATGGAGTGAAGTGTGAGAGAGTGAGTCGCTGGACGAGAGGATCAAGGAGAACAAATCAACAAGGAAGATGGATCATGGAAAACTCATCAAGCAAAAAAAGACATCGTTGGATGCTTTGGAGCACCTCGCGGGAAGGAAGGAAAGACAGGCTGGCGAATCCTGAAAAATGCAAGTCAAGTTGACCTACGGTTTTAGACACCTAGGGTTTTGGTATCTAGGGTTTTGACACCTAGGTTTTGGCCTAAGGTTGTCGATGAGTTATTGTAATGTATAAATAAAAGTCAAGAGGACCTAGGATGGGTCTGTTGATGTTATGAGGAGTGATTTTTGTTAGTGTAGAGAGAGAAGTATTGTTGTGAGAGCATTCTCATATTGTAAGATCTTCAGTTGGGTGTGAAGATCAACCCTGCAACTGGGTGCGTAGGGAAGGGAGATATAGATAAAAGAGAAGGAGAGAAAGATCTGCAAGCTAAGAGTGCATATAGAACTGTATGCTTTCACCTAATATATTATAAAGCACAGTTCTATGGATGTAGCCCTAGGGAGAGGGTGAACCATGTATATCTTGTGTTGTGTGTGATTGTTGATGTGTTCTTTGTTTCTATTACTCTGTTGATGCATTAGTATGTTAGATCTGACGTGTAACTATGTGAAGTAGGTTTACGCTTAGAAAGAATAATCAGATCTCCTCGTGTGGTTGTCTTGATTCCACTTGCATTTCCTCTGGTTGTAGACACATGTGTCCTGCAACTCCTTATTGCTACTTCGGGTGAGACTGCATCTGCTTCGCAGGTGTTGCCAAAAGGGCCAGTAGTTAGGGATTTTTGGTGCATTGTTAGATATGAACCCTAGGTCTACCCCTATGCCAACAAGCCAATACAATTCCAAAACAATAAACCATAACACTAGAGAATATCCAACACTGAGCAATGTGCCTCTCTCTTACTTCTTCTCCTAATTATAGCTACCAAACTGGCGCATTGGATGAGCGAATCAGTGAGTGAGATAATGAGGCATTGGATTGCTTTATTTATATTGGTTGGAAGGTGTTGAAAAGATGTATCTTCATTGGGCAGGGCCGACTTGTCTTCTTAGTGGTTAAAACCACTTTAATTAGCCCGGGGGATGACTTCTCAATTTGCACAATATATTTAGGGTTTGACCAATCCACAAAAGGGGATTTGATCAATTACAATTCCCAACATGATCAATCCACAAAAGGGGATTGATATAATGAATAATGACTCAATAATAAAAAGAATACTCTTTGCAGTTACAATATTTCAACAACTCTTACATGCAAATCTTGGTTTTATCACCAACAATTGCATGTGTCTCTCTCACTTCCGCACATGTGTCTCGATTAACTGATGATTGCATGGATCAGTTAACTAGGACTACGTGGAATTCCACTCCTGTGTCTGTCAGTGAGTGTCTATATCTCTCTAGATGACTACTATGGCGCATTAGTTACTCATGTATTCATGGAAGCGGAAATTGTTTAATCCATTTACTTTCTTATACAAACTCAATAATCGACACCATAATTTCGCATAAACAAGAACTTAACTTGACAACTACACTGTGTTAAATTTCTAAGAAATACTCGGTATTACTTAACTAAATCAACATTGTATTTAACTATCTCTTGAGTAGAACACGAGTTTAATTGGATTAGTATACTTTATAATTTGTAATATCTATGATAAATTAGATATATCAATTAAACGCCACTAAAGAAGCATTTTCAAACCTCTAATCACTTTCAGAGAGTTCATTTTCTCACATAATCGATTTGATTTCGGACAAGAGTTTTCGCCAAGCGAATCTTTAATTTTGAAAAGCAAAAATAACCATTAATTCTATCAATTACTAGCGCTCAACAAAATTCTAATCACGTATTACTTTTTATGTTCAATATTCCATCCATTTCATTTTATGAGACCATTAAGAAAACAATGTACAAAACTTTAAGCTTTCAATACATACAATATGGTAAAAATTTCAAATTCAATAATACGAGTTAAAATTGTTCTCATATCAGATTCACACAATAGAAAAAGAAATTTGATTTCAGTATCATGATTTTGAGATCGCTTCATATCAAATTGGAGTATACAATATTTTCTTTAACCAGAGTTCTTTTAATATGAATTGGCAAAAGTACATTTTCAATATCACAATTTAAGATTGTATTCAATTCGGATTTGGAAGTTAAAATCTTAATTTCTAACCAGATCATTTTACATAAATATATAATTTAGTAAATGCATGTACAAAAACAAAATACCATAACCAAGGAAGAATTGTTGATGATAATGATCTTTGTTCCTGAAATGGCGCAATAACTTTTCCTTTGCTTCACTTGTTATTCCCAAGACTTCACCGATACCTCCCAGCCAATGCTAGGGGTACTCTTTTTCCCCCTTATCCCCCCCGAGCCATAAAGGGGCCACACACAACTAACCAAGAACACAATAACACAAACTTTCCCTCACAAGGAGAGGCTTCCACCTCTTACACAAATTTGCAATCCCAACTCTCCACAAGTAAATTAGTCTAGAAAAATTTTGGCAGCATAACAATACTTCTCAAGTCAGGGTTTTTCTCCTTCCTCTCCATTTCTTTTATAGGAAAATTCTCAATGACACATGTCCTCTCATGCACAATAAATTTTTTTTTAGTAATTTAATAATGATTATTTACCCACTACATGTGCTACACTCTCCCCAAGTTGCACATGTTAATTCCCTTTTTATTTTATTTATTTAGACAATTTCCCTCACATTCCCCAATTTGTTCCTATTTTTTCTCTTAGATGTCTCTTAGTTCCCCAATCCTTCATTTATTCTATGTCCCCTAACTAAATTTCAGTTTGAGTTGGATTAGGAATCGTTTTTTTAGTTAGGATTACTGGTAGATTGACTCAAGATGCTACTCTATGTGGGCCACCTATTCTCTCATGTGTTAATCCCTTTTTATTTTATAAACACTTTTATTATTTTAATGCACACATGTGCATTTACCCAATTTTATTCTTATTTCTTCTTTCATTTAAATTGCTAGTCTAATTCCCTTCGTTCCCTTTTAATGTTTTAATTTAGCCAACCATCTTAGACTTAGACCCTTGTTATATTTCTTAGCTTACAATTTAATAATTAATTAAATATTTTGTTCTAACAAGGTCTAAACATTTTTATTATATTTTCAAGGCCATCTAGATTTTTATTGACTCACAATTTGTTTATGCGACATGCCCTTCAAGACGCACTTTCGTGCTCCAAGGGTGCCACTCGCCTTTGATTAGTTTGGAAGTTTTTTAGACACTTGGAGTCAATGCTACACTCGGACGACATTGTGAGATACTAAGAGATTTTATAAGGAATAAGGATTCTACCTTATTGCACGCCCCTTAGAATTCTTCGTGAGAAATTGTCTCAGTATTCCCCCACGGCATCATGTACCTCTTGGAATGAGGTAATCGTTAACCTCACGTTTAGGTCACGGCGAGAGTGACAGTAGGATGTGATAGGGACGATGCCACACCTCTCCCTCATTTGTCTGGTTTTGTGTATGAACCCTTTACTCCATATGTGAGTCGTATTAGAAAGCGTCACCAAGCCTACATCCATTGTCAAGGGAAATACCAATAATCCATATGCATAATATACATACTAAAATCATCATATAAATCACATGTGTGTAAATCAAATACTCAAAGCAAATACAAGTCCACTCCCTGACTCAATTTGCATTCCAAGGAAGTTCATTGATGCCATCAACATCCTTAACATGTCATGTATCCTGCACACTCAGGGGAACTCATCAATAATACATGTCAATATATATATCTAGAATTTAACATGTGATCACATTGACATCACAATATACTCATGATCAAAGCATAATCATAATGTGTCATAACTGGGTCACTTGCTCGAAAGTGTCCTCAAAGAATAAGTCAATATAAAATGTTCTTAGTGGAACTAGATGTTACAACACCCCATTCTGTGAGTTCTGTAAATTTGTCGGCCATGATGTCAATAGTTGTTGCTCCCACTAGTTAATGTAAGATAAAACCTAGAATGTGTTCCAAGTACAAGAGGAGAAAAACGGTGGTGAGCGAGGTGGAAATAGAGGTGGATATCAAGGAGGCCCCTGAGTTGGATATGGGTGGGTTGAAAATATGGAAACGAAAGAGTTAGACCTCCCGCATGTTTCAATTGCAGTGAGATTGGTCATGTCTCATGATTTTGCACCAAACTGCGCATGATCTATGCATATTTATATAGTCCTAAACATGTAACCGAGGATTTTCCTAACTCACTGAATAAGTGGGAGGACAAGAATACCAATTGTAACATGGTGCACATTGAGCCATGAAAAAACAAGAAGAAGAATAGGAAATAAGGTGTCCATCTAGTAACCCGGAGAGGGGCGACGACAGGGGCAAAATTTGAGCATGGAAAAGGCTCGGGTTAACAACTAGATGGAAATATCAGGAAGGCACCCCAGCCCCCTCCAAAGTTTGATGTTTCTTAGCAGAAGTAGTTTATGCATGAGGCGTAAATATCCCTTGAAGAAGAAATATCACGCGAGGAGTCGCAACGTGCGACTCATAGGTCTCTTAAAGAGGCAAGGATCTGAGAACTATTTCAACAAGATGTCAACATCCGTCAATACACATGTCCCTATGAAATGCATTGGATGGCGAAACAAAGGCGCAATGTGTGTGGCCACTATATGAATTCCCACTGTCGATTCCCAAAGAAACATTCCCTATCCTCCATTCCCCACTTTTAAATTGGAAAACGTAGACGACCTTCGTTAGCCTGCACTGATTTGTTCCCTACACATATACTCCCTAATCCCATTGATCATATAGAAGACTCCAACACACCTATCAAAGCAATGATTATCCAATGGATCCTACCAAATCTTAATGCACATAATGTCGTCCCTCTTTCACAAACACTAACTGGTCATGCCAGGATGTAGGTACATGGTGACCCACCTGGGGTAGCCCCACCCCTTTAAGACACTAATCAATACCTGTCAGGGTGCATTGAGCCATGCATTGCACCTATAGTGTGTAGTTCCATGCATGGCTTCTATTGCCTATATCATTAGTGCTTTTGAAGATACGACGGTGGCCATAGAGTGGCAATATTAATGGTCCAAGTGAGAAGTCCTACTCACAAATTTGCTACAACTAATTCAAGAACTGATGTCTCATTAACACCGCTGGAAAAGGGATGATTTCCCTTATCCATAATAAAAGTGAGTTATTGCAAAATTCAATGTAGGTTTCAGCCTTACTACAAGATATGCCAAAATGAAGCACCACATGTCAATCCAAACGGTCGGACTCATGGGGAGTACCAACCAACTCACAAAAAATATGGGATATTCATTTCACATGCGCGAACAGTCAGGTGTTAGTATGACCCCCTTCAATTCAAAACTACCCTTACTTCCAACTCCCTAACCATTTTCATTATTATTCATGTTGCATACATTACTTCCACGCCATTGAAAACCAAGTCTTCACTAATCCCTCTCACTCCATATCTCCAGCGTAGTCCACCACCAATACCACCTATTCTAGTATGGCTTCACCCAGAAAGAAAAAATCCCACTCGAAGTCAAAATCCCTTAAATAAAAATTGATTCTCGATCCTGTGCTCCCGCTTGGTGTCCCTTTTGACGACCTTCCATTCGGAAAGGTTCCCTTTCTCAAGTGTGCAGAATACAACTTCCAGGACCCTAATTAGTTCCCCGAGTTACAGTTGCATAAATATATTGAGGTTATAAACAATGAGGATGGCATGACCAAAACCATAACCCAGGAGTGGGAAAGGACATCAAAGAAATATAACATTCATTCCCTTTTGCGATGTCTACACTTTGGAAGGGGACAAAATGTTCAGGAGTGTGTTCGATTCCTCCTTACAAAAGTGCATGGAGGATACCTTTGGCTTGATGAGTATCATCTCATGGAACTCACCATTATACAGATATTTTTCAACCTATCCTCCTCCAACAAAGATCTAACGAATCATCTCAAGGAAAAGGATGTACAACTTGAAGAGGTCTATTCTACATATGGAACACACAGGGGCACATGTGGTGTCATCATCATTGAAATTAAAAATTTAGTTGTCCAGTTTGCAACCCAATTGCTCTCCTTCAATATTATTCACAATGTCGGAAGGACGAATGCTCTCTGGGGTTCGTCCTCATAGCCCAACACTGCGTTAATGGGCATCAGATGGCATGGGCCCCTTACTTATTCAAATAATGTGTCACTAACTTCCTCGACATGCAGGATGAAGCCAAATAATTTCATTACAGTTTGATCCTTCTCTTCCTTGCTATGGTATTATGGAGGTTGTTTCCTGACTTTGAAATTGACTTGGCTATTGCCCCTCCATTTCTTTCCCCCAAGTTTCTACCATTGCAACACTCCAAGAATGTTGACACCCATGCTACAATTTATGATGCCTTCCATCAATGGCACACTCAATGGATAAATGCTTTCGTTGAAAGAGGCTGCGCCCCAAACCACATCTTCAATATGTATGAGTGTCACCTGCGTTTTACATGTACTTTCCATAATATTATAATATTTCCCAATGCAGATACATATAGCACAAAGGTTGTGATTCCCTTATGTATTATAGGAAGGGATATTATAGAAGGAGTCGAGTTGTGGCCAGTTGAAGCCCGACTTCCCTTTGACGAAATACAGTATGTTGTCTCCAAGCAGGATAACTCAGCACCAGAGCCTCAAAATACAGAATCTTCCAATTATGTTGAATGCTCTCAACCCACAAGTGGAGTGGGCATTTATACTTCCACAATCCAAAAGTGAAAATGGGGATCCAAGACTCGGATCCTAGTTCAAATAAACATTGACTCGAGGTCCAAACATGATCCATCATCCCCCCATCGAGAAGCTCCAGTTAACGAAGAAGACAACTTCCCCTCACATCAATCCAAGCCCTGCTCTGCCTCCAACAAATTCTACCACACCTCCTCCCATAATCCAATCAAAGAGGGTTCTCCCAGTTCACCCATACAGGTTGAAAAATTAATGAAATAAATTTCTGCACAATTAGCCAAACAACAAGTCTCGCACAATGACATTATCAGGACGATGCAACTTTTGTCCCAACAATTTTCCTTGCCCTCAGGCCAACACTCTCCTCCTTTTGTCAATCCTCCCATCAATATTTTCGAATCCAATCTTCACTGTGTGATCAATGTCGATCCACTTGCGGTAATTCCATCTATTTTGGTTCGAACCAAGTTGGACTTGTCTCAAGTGCCTACAATCGACCTCCTACATATTATCACTTCCCCGGTCCATGAACTCTGACAACACGGACAATCCTTGCACCAAGAAATCACCCAATCACGTCTCAGTTACGAGCAAGATATTTCCATTCATGACACCATCTGATCCCGCTTACAACAAGAATATTGCATCCGTCAAGAAATGGAAGAATCTTTAAAGATTTTACACAGTCTACACATCACTGAAGTGGTTGTGCATGCACATACTTAGGGCTGATATACATATGTTCTTCGCAACCATACCGAGATAGTCACCATTCTTAATGAGACCTACTCTCAGGTATCCCTGTTGGCACCATTCCATCCACATATTCCATCTCTACAGAAAATGAAGTTGGTCGTCAAGCATGCTCTGGATTTGAAGTCCAAAAATCAAGCACTTCACGATTGGCTGCAATATCTAACCCTAGAAGGAACCGCTCTCTAGTAAAAAATTGATTAGACACTCAACGTCATTCACGAGAATTGAGACAATGCCCAAGGCTTCGTAGACCTAGTCACTCAGAGCTTCAAATTATGGGACTATTTACAAAACCCTCTAGAGATCACAAATCTCTATGATTGTATCCACACAATATAAGTTGGGGTTGTGCAACAAAAATGAGATGTTGGTTCCTTGCCTCCCAAAGAGTGTGTTGTTGCAATGCATTTCATTGCAACACGAACAAAGGAGATAACTTCAACTAGGGTTGAGCAACAACACATGCGAGAATTGATCACTTTGATGGCTAAAATGGCTATAGACCGGTATACTCAGCTCTTGGACAAACAAGTTGTTGTAGGCCCCGTTGTCAAACATCTCAACCTCACAGATTTAACAAATCCTCACGCCGCAACCCTCGATGTTGAAGTAGTTGTTCAATTGTCCAACGATCTCCAAGCCTGACTCCATGCACCCGAACGCCAATATAAAGACTCCATGGAGGAATTCCACGGAAGTGGTCCTTCATTAACGCAGTTGGCTCAAGGACAAGCCAGATAATAGTGGTGGGGTCATGTTGGCACCCAAATTTTTGAGACCAATTTTGCACGCGTTCACAAATGAAGTTGTGCGCACTCATCCCATAGTTATGCAATCACATGAGGAAATGTGTGAGGAATGCCATAGAGTGCACATCAGACTGAGTTTTGTCAACAACATGCCAAGTATAAATACTACCAAGTGTGCTTCAGTTCAAGTTTTTCCATTTGCACTGGAAACCAAGAAAATGTCTGCTGGAATCAAGAAAGGAATCACTCGAAAATCTCCCAGAATGATCATTTCCAATAGTATATGAACACATGGGGCAGCTAGAAGATGGGTTGGCCAAGAAGTTAATATTGACCTTGATACAGAGAGTCTAGGTGGAGCACTGGCATGCACCAGAAGCATGCGAGGAAGTTGGATCAAAGAAGTGAGTGGAGCATAGCAGAAAGAGACAACACTCCCCAACAATGAAGGATATAAAATAAGGCTTGAGCACCATAAATGGGGTTGGCTAGATAATTAATCAAGCACTCATTCATTCTATGTCTCAATTTTGAGAAAAGGCATCATGCGCAACCTCTTGTATTTTCATTATATTATATAGTAAAGATATGGAGTTCTATGGCTATCGGATGTATCTGTCATGAGAAATGTATGTTTGTGATGCGATAGAACACTTTTGGTAATAAAGTTATGGCATTTATGTTATATTTTATGTATGTCATGCATGACTTGAACATGTGTGTGTATAGTTTTAACTCTTAGTCCTAAAAATACTCTATCAGTTATGAGTAGCATGGATGTCAATTATAGTAAGGTTTTGTATGTTTAATCCTTCATCCCCGTCACAAGACCTTATGGTCTATGTGATCCTCTTTGCATCTCGGGTGAGACCTTCCTCAACCTTGGCCAAGGATTGATATGTTGATGCTTTGGGGTTTTGTTGGACAAACTTCGGATAAACCCTGGGTCTAAAACTCCCCAATGTTGAGAAGGACATGATGCATGCAAGAGTGGACCAGAAACAATGCCCAACAATAGTATTACAACTACGCTTCTCATTCTTTCTCCACACATACAACCAAGTCGATTGTGTTAATGAAAAATAATATATTATTTATATTGTTTATTTTCATTTATAAAAAAAAATGTTAATAAATTATGTATGTGTATGTATGTATATGTTGATGGAAACTCATTTGTATGTAGGTTTGGAAAGGTGATGGTTAGTGTAGTATATATAGAGAGATAACATGGGGTGACTATGGAGGTTCCCAAGGGGAATAATGATCGTTAGGTAGTTATGTATTGTTATGTATGAAGGCCATTTCTAGTAAATAAGGCTCATGTAATAGTGTGAACACAATGAAAGTAAGAAGGTTTACTAGAAGGTTCAACCTACTAGAATGTTCCTTCTCTAGAATGTTCTTAGGAGGTCAATGAATGTATGAAGGCTTGCTAGAAGGTTCCACCTAATAGAATGTTCCTTCTCTGGAATGTTTCTAGGAGGTAGATATTAATATATAAAGAAGTATAAGAAATGTAGTGAAGCATGGTGATGAATATTGTAATTGTATCAATCATTGCTTGATTGTTTTCCTTCCATAAGGAATAATACATGGTGTTACCCTACCTCAAGGGTTTTCTCTCTCATTATTTTGTGTATATTATTTGAATTTCTCTTCTAGATTATATTTTCAAATCTGAAATACATAATAGTTAGGCATTGGACCTAGTTGCTTTCCTTTCCCTCTCTTTATATCTAAATGAGTAAATTGACTTCCTCAATTATCCCCACTCCCTATTCTCATTGTCCCACTACTTAGATCCTCTACTTTGTGATGTCTCCCTCAAGTGCCACCTCTCCATCCATGTCGTCAAACTCTCCTCCATCTAGTTAGCCCATGCCTCTTCTACTATGGCAAGTGCTCCCCCTTCTGGCATAATAGGTTCCTCTCTCAAAGATGTAGTTTTAAATGGTTTTGTAAGTGGCCCACCCCCTCCACGAAATATGGTTCAAAATGTGTTATCCCTCTCCATTCACATTATGCAAGATGCAACAAATCAAGTTGATTTTTACTAATCAAATGGTCCTTTTGTAGTTTATTGGCCTTTGGCCTTGGCTAGAAAATGTTCATCATTGGGTTCCTACACCCTAAAATCCTAAAATCAAAGATTGAACCTTCATATATCCTTGTGCAAGATGATTTCCCATTGTTGAGTTTGATTTAGTTGAAGACAGGGATACGATCTTCAATTCAAGTCCTTAGTTTTCAGGAAACTGTGGACTTTGCATGAACACTTGATATTCTTCCTTTGACCCTACCACATATTCCCTCTTGAACACTATGGTTTGGGTCCATCTTCCTAACAACCCTCTTCACTTCTAAGGGTGTGATTATCTTAGCAAGATTTTCAATGCTTCAAGAAAATTTCATTTCGAAAGTGAGAATATGAAATACAGACGGATATGTGTGTATTTGCATGGACATGATCTTTATTAAAGTGTATCCAACAAAAATCAACCTAATATCAAAGGATTACTCATGGACCCAACAGTTGGATTATGAACAAGTCTCCTTTTGTTGTCAAGCACACTATGAAATAGTGCACATTGCATTGCAATGTCCCAAACACCCCAAGAGAAAAAGATCCAGGAAATGCCCAAGAAAATCCATTTGGTAGGATGAAGAAAAAGAACAACATCAACTAATAAGCAAGTATCCCCCCAAAACCACCCAAGAATCGGAGCTAGAGTCTACTTCGACTATTCCTAAAGTAGAAAAATCAAGCAAGTTCCCAATGAAAAAACTACTCAACCACAGAAGGTCTCCCCCTTGCTATCCAAGATGGAGGTGCTACTTGAGAATACAAAACCTCCACCAAACCCCAAAACATCGGGTCAATTGGGTGGATCAAGCAAAAGAGATAGAAGTGCCACAAAGGCCTTAGGAAAAAAGAGATCAAGTTCGCTTGAGCCCCTCTAGACTAGAGTGAGTCAGTACTAAAAAATCCTATAACACACATTCAATATCCAAAAGAAGAATGGGAGACAATAGTTAAAAAGAAGAAGAACACTCTAGTAACTCAACCTATAATGACAAGAAATAGGCACCGTGACCTATTTTAGAGATGTATTATTTTTGTTTGCATATACTCTTATATTCACAAACATGAAAATACAAAAACCTCCACCAAACCCCAAAACATCGGGTCAATTGGGTGGATCAAGCAAAAGAGATAGAAGTGCCACAAAGGCCTTAGGAAAAAAGAGATCGAGTTCGCTTGAGCCCCTCTAGACTAGAGTGAGTCAGTACTAAAAAATCCTATAACACACATTCAATATCCAAAAGAAAAATAGGAGACAATAGTTAAAAAGAAGAAGAACACTCTAGTAACTCAACCTATAATGACAAGAAATAGGCACCGTAACCTATTTTAGAGATGTATTATTTTTGTTTGCATATACTCTTATATTCACAGACATGAAAAAAATAATGGGCACAAACAATGACCTAGTTATTTAGAGTTGAGTATCTCTCCTCTCCTTGGCATTGATGTCTAGTTTGTACTTCTCAATTGTTAAGTTTAACCATAATTTTTTAATGTAAGTCTATAATTGTTGTTGTTTAGGAAAATACATAAAGCTTTGAATCATAAATTAGTTTAGTTTAATAAATTAGCTTTGAATTACTGTTTTAGGTTTTTGTATGTCACGATGGCATGCGGTGAGCATGGACTGAACACCGATCCTGAAATCTTGTTTTTTTCTGGCTTGGGGGTTGAGTATCCCAACCGAGCCTCCCAGATCGTTAGTCTGACGCTCTTCCCACGGATTTGTTCTTGTTACGTTTGGATGGTGGTGAGCCAGGGCATTCTCGGTTGTCTTAGTGTTTTCTGTTCTTCTTCGTTGATTATTAATTAAAAAACAAAGCCAAATGATCATGGAGATGCGGGGTATCGAACCCCGTACCTCTCGCATGCAAAGCGAGCGCTCTACCATGTGAGCTACATCCCCACATGCAGAATGCTTTTTACAACTTAATTGTGTTGGTTATGTATGCTGAGTTATTTATATATACGTTCCCAATCTTTCTTGGCCACCACAATTACACACAAACATACAAACAAAAACGAGAGTACATGCTATGTACTGTAAACATTGAAATGTAAGTTTCATAAATTATGTTTTTGCTAAATCTATTAAGTGCTAAAAAATAATCAAATTTCTTTGAGTTCAAATATTTCTTAAATTTAGATGGTAAGAATATGATACTTCTTAATCCCTTTCAAAATTGATTTGAATTATTTGTTTTTAATATATATATAATTTGGTTTTTAACTTGGCGTCGAGTTGAAGTTGAAATATTTAATTGTTATTTTTATTAGCTTAAATTTCACATTTCAATGTATTATTGAGCATATATATTATACATCTTGATTTTATTTTAGATGTAATCATAAATTTATTTTATATCATTTTATTAATAGTTTATTTGTCAATTTAGTCATTTTTTTTTTAAGTTCACAGGCAGAATTTTATTATATTTTTAACATATCATACAATCCAAAAACCCTTGTTGTTGGCTTGTCACTCGGAAAAGCAGACCAACATCAAAGGTAGATATCATCAAGCCAAATATATTGTTTATGGAGAGTCCAAAAAAACTTAAAAACCAGAGTTTTGTTGAAAGTACCATGCCTATAGCTATTGAAAACTATCATTTTCAAAAAATAAGGACTGTTAGGAAACCCACTTCATGGGGTCGAGGGCCCCTCGCCTAAGGTCTGAGAGTGAATCGGTTGAGCTTCATGGTGCCCCAGAGGCTGATGACGAGTTGCTTGAGGGAGGCAAGCAAGGATGTCTCGAACCATCAAGTGTAGGCCATTGAGCTGGAGTTGGACTATGCTTTGAGTGTCTTCTCTGGTTTGAATATTTGACTCAGAAGCGTCTTGAGGTGCCAGTAGAGTTCAACTTTCCTCCAATAACGAGTGTCCCTTCCCCTAGTGTGTCCAACATCTAGGACCCAGTGGATAGTGGTCTCAACTATTTATGTATCTGTAGTCATCCCTCGTTCCTCATTGATTGTGTCTTCTGCTTCATCCAGAGCTCTCTAGATTTGTTGAGGGGTATTTGAAATGTAGTTTCTAGAAGTGTTAAAAGCCTCGTATTGGACTCAATATTTTGGCGACCCCTCTTGATGCCTCGAAGTGGAAGCTCCAGGGAGACCTGAGCCACGTCTATAACCAGGAGGATATCCATGCATGGGAGCCATGGTATCTCTTATGAGGACCCGGATTGAAGGGTGGTACCAGATTAAGAGAGGATTACCAATAAATCTCTCGCTATCGGCAGAGGGGGACTGAAAGGTCTAAGCTAGCCTCTCGAGTTGCAAAGTCAGCATCAAAATTTCACTAAGTGTCGTGTTCCTACTATGAGTAGAGGGGCTCATCATATGGGAGGATATCATAGGGACAGGAGTGAGTCTAGGTGTCCGGAGGATGCCCCATTACTCTCATTTATTTATTTTTCACTCTGCCTTGTTGGCTCTGCCTCGGGCTTCCTCTCAAATCCTTCGTCGCGTTGATGAACCATCGTTCTCTTCTTTTCTCATCCTCGAGATTGGGCGCCTTCATTAATTAACTTAACTGTTTATGTTGGATGCCGACGCAAGATTCCCTCCTTCCTTTGCTAGCTGACGATCGGGTGTCATTAAAGTGTTTCCCTTTCTTTTGATGCTTGTCCTTTCGAGTGAGTTGGTGAGTGATCTCAAGATTATTCGTCTGGATCTCTCCCCCTGACCTCTCTAGAGTATTCCCTTTCATTAAATTTTGTTTTGGGCTTCTCAAGGCACGACCTTGTCGATTGTCGTCCTTGTGGGTAGTTGGCACTAAGACGTCGTTCAATCGCCAGGGAGCCCAATGGGTGTCATATTGATCGCATGAAGGAGGGGAGAACCTATTTGCAAGTTCATTTATTATCCCACAACTAGTATCGGGGATCCCCCCTCCATCTTCATTCTTCCTTAACTCTTCTTCCGAGAGGGGGTGCACCTCTTTTGTTGGGAAGAGCCCCATGGTGCCATCCCCACCTTTTACTAGAGACTGACTTATTTGCCAATTCTGGAGGACACTTAGGTGGTAGGTGTTGATGTGGATATGAGGCACGTCATGTCCTTCCTCCTGGCGTTCGACCACTTGTAAATTCAAGTCCTTCCTTGCCATAGTTGGGCTTCCTCCCAGATTATTCTTCTCTCGGTTCCTCTCTGGATTAGGGTCAATCTTGTTGTAGATCCTCATTCTGGATTCCTAAGGGGTTTGGTGCTTGTTTGGCCATTCCCCTTGCTCGTGCAATATTCTAGGGCTTTTCTCACAAATCCTCCTTAATCCCGAGGCTTTAATTAGCTAACCAGTCTACGAGTGCTTCACATGTCTGGGTATGATCACTGGCATGGAGGCCAACATTTGTTGAATGACTTCTAGGCTAGCCTCTTGTTGGCCCTCAACCACGTTTTGAGGAAACCTTGGTCAGGTTTGGACCACTTTTGAACTTCGACACATTGTTCGAAGAAGGAGCACCCAGGCGGAGATGAGATCGCGGATCTCACTTATTTTGCGGGCTATGCAGACCCAGTAAGGGGTTCTCTAGGGTTTTTGTAATGGGTTTATGGAATCTCGGCCCATGGGGTTTATCCATTATTAGGCCTTATTGTAAGGGATTGTAAAAGTATAAATAAGTAAGAATGTATGGTAGAAGTAGAAGTTTTTAGAGAAGAGTGGAGAGCTAAGTGCAAGTAATGTGATTGGCTTTGTGCAAGGGAATGTATGTGAGTAAGGCACTGTGCTTGATAGAGAATTGGCTATGTGCCTTGACCTAGTTTTGGAAGGAGAATCTGGTGCTCAGTGCGCAGATCTCATGTCTAATGCGAAGCTTGGCTCTATGGCTTAGTGCACAGGAGTGAATGAATGTAAGATTCAGACGAATAATAAAGATGGCGAAGTGGTTGGTGGATGTAGCCCCACACTAGGGTGAACCACGTATATATTGTGTCTTTGGTTTGATTTGTGTTGTGTTATTTATGTTATGAATCTTCTAAGTGCTTTGATTATTATGTATGATAGATAGATTTGTTGTTGCTTAGTGTTTTACTGGTGTTAAGGATAAACAAATGTTAGATATAACTCAGTGCTAAGTGCTCAGGATATATAATCATTTATTGTTACTGTGTCAATCTATCTTTGGGTATGTTCTGCAATGTTACTAAGATTATGAAACTAATTCATGTCATATTCTAAGTGTTAATAGAATACCCTGTGAAGTGTTATTATCACAGATCTGTGTCCCAGCTTGGTTACATACACCTGCGTCTTGTAACCCCCCCTGCTTCTACCTCGGGCGAGACTTTGTCTGCTTCGCATGTGTCGTCGCAAGGGTTGGTAGTCGAGGTTTTCTCGGTGCACTGTTAAGCATTGAACCCTGGGTCTGCCCCTGTGCCAACACCTCCAGACACCATTTTTTTGTGGTTTTCGAAGTCAGGGAGCCATCTTCTATGATTAGCTTGTCCTAACCCTAGGCCTCAGCTACAGAGAGCCCTTCTTCCAACGCCTAGAGCTCCTCAATATTGTTGGTATTTATCCCCATTTGACCCTCATATGTTCTCAATATATTGCCTTTGTTGGTTCGAAAGACTCCTCCATACCTTGCATGTCCCGGATTTTATTTTGAGGCCCCGTCGAAGTTCATCTTGACAAACCTTTCTGGGGGAGGATTCCATTGAGATGTCGAGGCTAGAGGGGTCATTGTTGGTTGCTTCCCGAGGGAAGCTAGGCTATCACTGAGATTGAGGCCTTGGACTACCAATAGCTCAAACAGGATAACATGCGAGTCTTTGTCCTCCCAGGGATGGCCCGAAATCCTTTCCTGAACTAAAGTGAGGACCTTTTTCCAGAATTATTATGGAGGCAGGGCTTGAAACTTAAAGACCCTATGGTTGTGTTCCTTCCATACTTCCCAGGTAATAAATCTAGGTAAGAGGTTCCATGTTCTGTTAACATAGGGTTCTGCATTATTATTATTGGCCATTGTTCTATGGTGTCCCTTATGGAGTTCTTGTTATGGCCAAAGCGCCTAAAGAGAAACGCCAGGAGGGTCCAGAGATTTTATGTATACGTGCAAGTATTTAAGAGGTGCTTAGTTGTTTCCTCATGCACTTGGAAAAGAGGGCATTGGGAGGGGCCAAAGAGTCCCTGTTTGCATACATTGTCCCAAGTGAGACCTATATTTAGGGCTATCAATCAAAGGAAGGTTGAAACTTTCGGCTAGAGGCTTTGTTTCCAAATATTGAGCCAAATTTGGGCTTAAGGAATCTTGTTGTGTTGAGCAGCTATCTCGTAAGGTTCTTTCATTGTGAAGGTTCCAAAAGAGTCGTTGCCCCATTTAAGCCGGTCTTGTTTTTCAGAGCTACAATTTTCCTTATGTTGAGTTTCTCTAGGAAACCCTCTATGATATTGTTTTCTTTTTCTCCAGTCCAATCGTGGTAGGGGAGCCATTTCCACCAGTGAATGGGGTTTGTGTCTTCCGTCCAGTATTGTGCAACCCTAGTCTTATTCTGGGTTGTCATTCTAGCTTGCAATCTGAGATGAGATGGTTGTTCTACCAGTATAGGGAGTTGTTTCCAAGCGTCCTTCTAGAATAGAGATTCCTTTCCATTTTTTGTTTCCCAGAAGCAGTTTTCTTGAACTAAGTGTTGATTGTGCCAAGCTAGGTTCCATAGGTGCAAATCCAGAGGGGCATTGTTCATTCTGATTATCTTCTTGGTTTGGTGATTTTGGGCGTATTTAATTTTCCAGAGGTTGGCCCATTGAGAATGGGGATTAGTTAACCAACGTCATCGTATATAATCCCCCAGGGTTTGGCTTGAGGGTTTCTAGATCCCTCAAGTCCAGATCACCTTTCAGTTTTGGAAGACAAATTGTTTCCCATGCCCCTAATTCCCATTTCTTCTTGTTTTTCGATCTACCCCATATGAAGTCTCTTTGAAGATTTCTTATTGTTCTGTGAATATATTTTGGGGCTGCTATGACTTAGAGATGGTACATTGGCATTGCTTGAAGGACCGATTTGATGAGGATGAGTCTGTTGGATATATTGCAAGAGCGGAATGACCAATTGCCCATTTTTTTTCTATCTTGTCTAGGAGGTCCTCCCAAAAAAATTTCTATAAGGAGTTATTTTTTAGGGGGACTCCCAGGTATTTGGATGGAAGCTTGCTTGGTTAGAACCCTAGGAGACCTAATAGGTTCCATTGGATCGACTGAGGGGTGTTGAAGAAGAAGTTGTTGGATTTCTCTCTGTTGACACACATCCCTGAGGCTTCAGAGAAGTCGTGGAGGACTTGCTTGATTGTGAGGGCTTCCTTTAGAGTTCGAGAAGACAATAACATTGTGTTGTCCAAAAATTGTTGATGTGAGGCTATGGATTCTTCTCCATGGAGAGAAATCCCTTTCCAGTTTCCTAGCACCACTTCTGCCTTCATATCTCTTCCCAATCTTTATTCCATCAAGATAAAGAGGAATGGAGAGAGGGGGTCTCCCTGATGGATACCCATGGTTGGGGAGAAGGGAAGGGAGGGGGAACCATTAACCAAGATAAAAAAGAAGATATTGGAGAGCAAAGAATGAACCCATTGTATCCAAATTTCACTGAAGCCATAAGTGATCAAGATGTTGAGGGTGTAGTTCCAATTCAAGCTATCAAAGGATTTTGAGAGGTCTAATTTGATGAGAATTCCAAGTTTCTTGAAGGAATGAAGGGATTGGATAAGGTCATGTGTTAGGATGATATTGTCTAGGATTTGTCATCCTTCCACAAAATATGTCTTCTATGGGGAGATGAGGGAGGGGAGGAGGGGTTTTAGTATGTTCGCAATGATTTGGGAAATTAGTTTGTAGATAACATTGCATAGAGCTATAGGGATAAATTTGTTGGGGGTTTCTACTGTTTCTTCTTTGGGGATGAGAGTGATGAAGGTAGCGTTGAAAGCTGGGAGGACTTTTTTGAATTTTCTAGAGTCTTCCACGGATTCCCATACTTCGTTCTTTATTACTGGTCAGCAGGTTTGGTATAAATCCACTGTGAATCCATCCGGTCCAAGAGATTTCCCTTTGGGCATTTTCCAGATCACTTGCTCTACCTCTTCCATGGTGCTCGACCTCATCGGGGCTTCATTATGGTTTTCATTTATCATTTTTGGAATATGTTGAGTAATATTTTTTATTTCATCCTTTCGATTCAGTTGTGGTTCTTCCATTATAGTTATGTAGTATTGAAGAAGATCTAATTAGATGTCGTGGTGGTTGATTAATTTATTGCCTTGTTGGTATTTTATAGAGATAATTATGTTCTGATGTCTTCGTTGGATCATCGAGTTGTGGAAAAACTTTGAGTTTCTCTCACCTTCCTTGAGCCATAGGACTCTTGATTTCTGTCACCAGAGTATTTCCTCGTGCTTATCTCTAGTTTATATTTGTGTCGTGAGAGAGACTTCTTCCTCTACTAGCTTCTGAGAGCGCCCATAAGCGATCATTTGATGTTGGTTTTGTTTCATTCTTTCTTGAAGTTTTTTTTTGGCTTGAAATATGTTTCCAAATTCTAATTTATTCCATAACTTGATATGTTGTTTCAGGTTCTTTAGTGGTTGTTGGATTCTGTACATTGGGGAGCCTAAGTTGAATGTCGTTGCCTTCCACCAGGAGGGAAATTTGGAGTGGAAGGAGGGGTCTATCAGCCTGAAGGATTCAAAGCAGAAGGGTCGATTCTTGGGGCTTGTTGGGATGTCGATGAGGCGGTTGATGCACCAATGGTTTGATCCATGATAGGGGAGAATGATGGATTCTATGGTGAAGTTTCTTTGAAGAAGAGATTCTGAGATGAGGAAGTGATCTAGATGGGATGCTATGTGGTGTTGGCCAACTTGGTGGTTTCTCCAGGTAAAGGTTCCATTAGTGGTTTCCCAATCAACCAATCCCAGATCCCTGATGGTTTCTTTAAATCTATGAGAGTCTTGATTCAGTCAGTTTAAACCTCCGCTTTTCTCTTGGAGAGAGGTTATTATGTTAAATTCTCCCCCTATGATCCAAGGTTGTATGTCTAAGAGAGGATCCATAAGGGAGAGATATTGCAGAAAGCTTAATTTTCCTGCATAATTTGAAGGCCATAGATGTTGGTGGTGTAGCCTGATTGTTCATATCCTATAGGTTGGACTTTGGTTGATATAGTGCGACGGGTGGTGAAAAAAGAGGAAAGGGATATTTAATTGGGGTTCCAGAGGATGGCCAAACCACATGAAGCTCCTTCAGCATCTATTTCTATGACATTGCAGCTTCTCCAGCATTTGGTGGCCATTTTTTCCATAGTAGTGGAAGTGCACTTGGTTTCTTGTAACATCATTATAGAAGGTTTTTCATCAGATATCAAGTTATTTATGCATATTTTCTTACTCAGGTTGTTGAGGCATCTTACATTCCATGAGATGTATTTCATTGGGAAGGTTGGGGGCGTGAGGATAATTTTTCCACCATACTCTTAATCCTTCCATAATTTAGAAGGAGTTTTCCTAGTTCTTGTAAGAGTTTCTTGTGAGATGGCGTTCCTCTTTTTTTGTCATCTTTGGGAGCCTTAATAATTTCTTTTCTTGAAGTGTTTTTTATTCCTAAAGAATTTGGTATAGTGTTCTTACCTTTGTGGGTCACTACTCCTTTCTCTTTATTCCTTGATTTGATCAAAGCACTTTGCAATAGTCTTATTTGTTGATCTAGTATCAAGTGTTCCTCTTTCTGTTCACAAGTTGTTGTTATGCCTTGCAGATCTAGATCTTCTAGATCCATCTCTTCCATATCATCCTGCTCCACCTTTAGGGGTTTATAGGGACCATTGGATCATTGTGGTTGGGTAGTTGGGGGTCAGACTTGAGGGAAGAGGGAGAACTAGTGGCGATAAGTTCTTTTTCTTCTCTAGGTTGGGCACTTGGTTGGGTTTCAACCGAGGGGATTGGGTCGGGAACTTATTTCTCTGATAGGTTAGCTAAAGAGTTGAAACTGTTACTAGTGTGGGGGCCTTTGGGTTTGGGCTGGGTGGGTAATTTATTTTGGGATTTGCATTTGGATTGGACTTTTTCAAAACCTGCCTCGTCCTTTTCCGAATGGGGATTAGGGGGCTTTGTTTTTTTTTTCAAGGGACAATCCCAAAAAAGGTGCCCATGGACATGGCATTTTTGACATCGAATCCATGGTCTGGAACCAGTCGACATCCCTATATCTTAGGCAAATTGAAGTTGGAAAAGATTTGGAGACATTGAGGTAGACACAGATATGAGCGTAAGAGGTATAAATACCTTGAAGGGTGGCCTTTGTGATCCTAACAAAGGATCCAAGAGTGTTCCCTATACCCTCTAGAATTTTCATGTGCTAGTACTCCTATGGGAGTGAGTACAGTTTGATCCATACAGGAGCTGCAATGAAATATTCCTTTTCTTGGTTGAAGTTATCTTTCCATATCTGCATATATAGGATAGAAGAGTTGAAGAAATACGGTCCTCCTTGGAAGAATCTTTCTTGATCTTCTGCCAGGTTGAATATGGTCGTAAAGAATCCTTTGGATCCCAATTTGAGGGAGACATCCCCTTTGGGATTACAGATGGATTTGATCCTCCACATGAGGGATTTCTCAGATGGCCAGAAGCCCATAAATTTGCATATGAGGGCATGGTATTGCCTGTATTGGATGTCCTCCCCTAGGAGGGGCGACATGATTTCATACTACAGAATATCCTCTAGTTTCAAAATGCAAGTCGTTATTCTTTTCTTGTCATATTTTGGTATCTAAAGGTTCTGAGCTAAGAGAGATTACGAACTTGTCAGGGTTTCCTTAGTTTCTTTTGCTTGTTTTGTGTCCATTGGGTTGGGCGTACTTGAGGTGTCAGGGATGAGGTCAGGGGTCGAAGGCTGTCAGCTGCTGCCAACCACTGTGTTTCAGAAAGAGGGTTTGTATCCTCCTTGAGCGTGGGATTCCATTGTTGGTTTGGGGGGTTAGAATAGGGTTGAAGTTGCAAACCTAAAAATCCAAGAGATCTTCTATTGATTTTGATTTTGATTTTGAATTTTTCCTTTTTCCCTCAATTTAGTGATTTTCAATATGGTTATATTAATATATAAAATATTATTTCAACCTCATGTTTACCAAGTATTGAGAGGGATCAAATCTCTAAGTGAAAATATTTTTGATAATTTAAAGGGTTGTGGAAAGCTTTGCACCTTGAGAGAATTTACCCCTCTTCATGCATGATAGATTGAGGGTTAGATGAATCTAAGTTGGTTCTTGTTAAAGTATATTATTTTAAAAAACTAATGTGAAAAATAGCATGACTTCGACGTGACACTCACTCACTTGTGACAATCTCCACATATCATTTTAAAAAAACTAATGTGAAAACTAACGTGACTTCGGTGTCACACTCACTCACGCGTGACAATATTCACCATACTATATTGTGGCATGCATCTCTAGGCACAATAACTATGTTAAATCGTATCTTTATACACACTCACCACACAATATAAAATAAGATTATAGAGCTATAATGCCTACTCAATTAACTATATAAGTATGATTAAACTTTAATGTATTGTCTAATGTCCACATTACATTGATACAAAAATTTGCATGTCCGACCATCAAATATCCCCTTGGCTCAACATCATACTCCTCATCACTACATTGATAGGAAGTAGCTCAACACAAACTTGGTGAGTTAAGTCAAGTGCTTGAGTGCTTTGAACTTCATGCAAGAGGTCTTGGAGTCCATCCCCAAGGTTGAATGCCTTTTTTGTGTGCCTCATTCAAGGTCCCTATAGGGTCAAGTGTCATAATCAATGTTGATGGGTTTACACTAGGTACCGTTTATGAAATGTGAGGAAGTGGCTAGGGGTTTCCCCATGAGATTTACCTTGGGAAAAACAAGGAAGTAGCCCAACATGACTCAAGTTTCCACTATACCTATGCCAAGACATTTTCGTGCCTCAAAGTCATTATCTAAAATGAGAGTGTATCATTTGAAACCATGAGGCGTCAATACCTCCATTTAAACCCAATTGAAATATTCATTACATTAGATTATAAAATATGCTAACAAGGTCTAGACCCCTACCTTAACCTTTTTACCCTCATTGATCATAGTTCAACATCATTGATATCAATATGTACAATTTCTACCAGGGAGGTGGCCACAATGAATAACATGGACCTCACTAAGATCACACCATGTCCATGTTTCCGTAAAAACTTTTCAATCACTATGTCCTATGTCCATGTTGCCACCCCCAAGTGTGATAATAATAAATTCGTAATGTATATGTGTATATTAGACAATAAACTAGAAACTAGAAAATATGATTATATGGGTGGGTGTATTATTCGTACATGATTGAGCTACAAAATGTCAAGGATTAAAGCACTATGAGAACGAAATGACTTTACTCGTGCAGTGGAAATACTATGTGATTTTTTCCTAACAACAATTACAATCCAAGAGAGATAAGAAGAAGAAAAGAGTATGACATTAAACACATAGATCTATGTGTTATAATTCTTTGAATGCTATGTTAGTTGATGTCCCAATTTCTATTGACTTGAATGAATGTGAATGATTAGTTATACAACTAGAATTGTTACATATGTGTACAAAATGAAGAGGAGAAAATGATGAAGAGTGGTCCCTAAGGTCACCTTTTGATCCTTAAAACCAAATTGGTTGGGGTGTGCATGATCTTAGTATAAATTGATCACCCATTTGGAAGGGATATTAATCCTCTCATATGTGCAATGTCATTGACAAGGGAAAACGTGCCATATCTAAGGTGGCATGTTGTGTGATGTGATGAGATATATTTTTGTTGGTTCCATGTAAATTGGGAGTAGGATTTGTGCACTAAGGTGGGCAAGATGAGGGGCATGTACCAGTCACACAAGGATTTGTTGTGACGAGTCCTTAGATTTGGTCAAGCTTGTTGGACATGTTATATAGTACAAGGGTTTTGGTGCATACCAAAAGTGATCTAATGTAGAGATTAGTACTCATCCCTTAGAGTAGAAATGGTTCCCATCCTATTGGGGGTAGAATTAAAAGATCTCATCTTATTAATATTTAGTGTCATAGAATAAAACTTCATCATGCTATCTAAAGGATGATAATAATCCTATTGTTCCTTCTCAAGTATGGAAAAGTTGTTCAACATGGAGGATAGACCTATCTTGATGAACCTAAATATTTTTGTAGCCTTATGTCATTGTATTTGATTGTTGTCTTGATTAAGAAGTTTCTTTGCACTGTCAACTAAAGATTCAGGCATCATGATGGTTTGATCAAGAGCTAGAGGACTAGAAGGTTGTGGATGAACTCAAACTGACATCAAGCCCTTTCTATGCTTATGGATAATGACCTTGTAACCTTTAACATAAGTTGCAATGATGATCTTCAAAATAAATTCTTGAATTCTATAATATCAATCCCTAATGTTGAGGAGAAACTTCTATGATTACATGTGATAGATACCATGTTCCTTCCCTTGATATAACACTACATTATAAATGGCTATTGGTGATACATCATAAAATACATTGTCTTGAAATGAGTTGATCATGCACAAGAGTTCGCATTGGTGTGCGATGACCAAGGGTTTTTTTTATCACATCCAACCAATGATGTATGGGTATGGATATGAGTAGATCCAAAAACAAAATCCTTCTAAATGAATATTTTAATAACTTAATTATTATTTTATAATGCCTTACAAATTATGTAGAAACTACATTCAAGAATAAATAACTCGCAAGTATATAAATTTGGCAAATAAAATAATCATATGTAATCCATTACAATTGACCATATAAACACAACATATAAATATCAATGATTGAATACTTATCCACACAATGTGTGAACACACAAAATAATGGTGGAGTGAATTACCATCAATTCCTAGGTATCCTCTATTGGCATTACTCTCAAATTGGTCTATGAGGTGACAAGGGTAGGGGATTACCTTTTGATTCTCTCTTTACATAATCTAGGCAATGTTGCATGATTAAGTTATATGAATATTAATGCTAATTGAACTTTTACAAATTCACACATCACCTATTACCAAGAATTGCCAAACATACATGTATTCCCTCTCCACAAAAACTCTGACTAGCTTGACGATTCAATCACCATATCTCTTAATACACCATTGTAGATCCATATGAACTTGAATCCATTAATTTTTTAGAGGGATAAAAAATAAATTAAGGTGCAAAACCTTTAGTCCTTAAAAGATCTAGGGTAGTATGGATCTAAACATGTTATTATCATAATTATTATCGTCATTTTTTTCACTTTTACATTATGGACCTCATTTTTTTATTATTATACTTTATTAGTGTTACTTTATGTTACACAACTCATTCATACAAGGATGTAGAATCCACCTCAAGAACCTTCATATTCATGTTATAAATCTATTACAAAAATCCACACTAATCTACAAGCATAATATGGCCCATGCTTAAGTAACCCTACTCATGAAGGAATCTTAATGCCAATTATCTTACTGATATAGATTCCATCCATACATCAACTCATTGATAAATAAATATTTAACACAAGGTAGAAGATTGACTATAGAATCCCTCGCAATATTTCAACCTCATAATAACCAACCTGGTCTCGACATCGTGACCATAACATTCAACTTGAAGAGAATAAATTTCATGCAACATAATTATAAACGAAATGTGGATTTTTTTTTATCTCCAATACTAAAATGGGAATTTAGTGGTGGAAGGTGTGAGAGGGATCATTTTTTAACCTAAAGGAAAATTAGAAATGACCTTTGCATGGGGACTAGGAATATCCACAAACAATCAAGATGAGGTCTATGCTCTTCTCTAGGGTCTCCTCCTTGTAAAGGAATCTAACATAAAATCATTCATTGTCATAGGAAATTTGAGTGTCATTATCAAAACGATGGTATGTAATCAACCCCATATAATAATAATATGGATCTGATCATTTCTCAAATCAATAAGGAGGTCAACAACTTGAATATGGTTTCATATTTTCAAGTATCGGGCGAATTTAATTGTCAAGTTGTTCTACTAGTTAATGGAGACTCCTCTCTTGTCCAAGGGGTCTTGAAGAAAAATGGGGAGTGATTCCATTACATAATCCCCTAAGGTCTCTTAGAAGGCTCCAATCTCAAGCCATGTATCATCACCATTTATTAACACATTTTCCAACAATGCACAAATCAAACCCCAAGTGTGGTGAAGGGATATGAAAGGACATGACCCCATATCCCTTGCATGTTGGAATTAATCTTCATCATGTCTATTGAATCCTTCATTGTGGTGTTTTGATGGTGAGGTGGGACAATGAAGCAGTCAAGGGAGGGAATTCGTAGTTTTCTCTAGAACATTGTCAATCATCTTGGAAATCACCTGGTAAGACTCTTTCTTTGCCTTTGGTTGGTTAAATTTAGTGTGAAGACTTTAGTATATGAGTTCTTCTAGTGGATAATTATTAGTGTGCTTTGGTTCTCGATTTTTTCTTGGGTTCTAGTTCCTCGATTTCGTCATTATAATTTGGTCTTGCATCAAAGGGTGGTTTCTATGTAACGTTCAATCCCCTGGCTCTCTAATTTCTAAAGATCTGGGAAATGATTCTCTAGGTTTATTGGGTTATGGATGTGTTATCTTTTTAAAGTTTGTTTTCAGGGATTTTTGGAAATTCTAAGTTTTGGTAGTAATGTTTTCAATAAAATTTGGTTTATGGAGTTGGGTTTTTTTGTTTGTTTGTTATAGGTCCCTCCCTGGTTAGAGTGGCTCCATGTTGGCTCTGTCATATTCAAACATCTATGTCATTCTTCTATAAAGAATGGATTACATTGAAGCACAATATCAGATATGTCGAGCTCTTCGCGGGCATGAAGAGTCTATCCAATGCAATAGATCCTCTCTCTTCTAAATGACTTCTATGGTGCACAAAAATGAGCATATTTGTGTCTCACAAAATGCAACAATAATGAGTTTCTTGATTCAACAAAATAAAAAAATAGATTCTTTTGAAGAAAAAAATAAATTCAACAAGCGGTTCAATTCACGAGAGATTCAAGATTCATAGAACACTACCAAAAACCTAGCTATCCTTAATCTAACCCAAGATTGAGTTCATGAAAACTTAATCAAATACTCTACCTTCTTGAATAACCACCCACCACCCTACTTTGTCTAGGATATAGATGTGGATATAGTTGTTATCGCTCTTCTAAGTTGCCTAATGGGTCGCTCCAACCTTAATGCAAATAGAAAACATGTGAGACACTCGTTGTATGAGAGATATGAATTATGAAACGCGTGGGACTTGATTTGTGAGACACTTGTTGTTTGATAGTTTTCGATTATGGAAAGTGTGAGACTTGATTTGACACTAGTGGGTCTCTGCATGATGCCTAAAGGGTGATTTCATAATCGTGTTATATTACTATTTGGTCTCTTTTGTTGAAAGAAAACTGTACACATTATCTTTTAAATAAATGCTGACAACTAGTTATAAAAATTATAAAAATGTAAAATAAGATGAATAATATAAAATTACTCCAGCAACATAAGAAAATTAATAATATAAAATTATTTCAACAACATTAGAAAATTAATCATATAAAATTTATAAAAAAAATGGCCATTTTTAATTAATTATTTATTATTCAATATATTAAGTAAATTTACCTGTCGATACTATTACACATTGCAAACAAAATTAAACTTTTTCATGCCAAATACTGTTTCTACAAATTCTATTTCTACAGAGAAAAGGCCACTCACTGTCTCTTCTCCCACAAATCTCTTCTCCCGCCGGTATTTGGTTCCATTGCAACAACACTTGAAGAGATCTTTGAGCCTGTATTCTTATTCATCTTTTTCAGCTTAAGGCCTTTCCATAGTACTTAAGCTTTCTTCATGGAAACTAGAAAATGGAAGGGCTTCAGGAAGAACCACTAATATCATCAGAACTCAAAGTTGTCTTCCAAAGAGTTCATGTTGAATATTGTGTTTGAGTAAAGAAAGCGGCAAGGTAGCATAGTCCCTGTTCTTTTTGGCAGGTTTGAAAATTAATAATAATAATGATTTAAAACTATAATAAGATTTTTGAATTAAATAAAAAAATGATAAAACTTTTTATATTATTAATTATATTTATAAAAGGAGGTGAAAGTGAATACCTGAATATGAATAACCCCACCACCAAACTCGTTGTCGTTACTTGTGGTGAAATGAACCACCAAACTCACTGTCGTTCAGAATGGAAGAGCAAGAATGTGTACAAAGCTTCAAGCATGTTTGCTAGATTTGCAAGAGAAGATTTGCTTGTGGCAGGGCTCTCGACGGACATATGAGAAATCAAGGATTTCTTATGATTTTAATGAAGGATCCTCAGAAACTGGAGCCAAGCCTGCACTAGTACCCAGCTCTGGAAAACAGGAACAAGAAACTTCGTTTGGGGTCGATCTGCAGCAGCAACTGCGGCCTAATCGCAAGCGGAATTGGAGCTATGCAAATCTGAACACTCTTGGAGCCTGCAGTCTAAGAAGGCGGTAAGCTCTCTGAACGAGGTAGAGGACTTGGACGACAAGGCAAAGAATTAATGAATGCACTAATTACACGTAGCAATAACACTTTGCAAATAGCAGATCCAAAACTTGATCGAGATCCAAAACTTTGAATACACTAATTAATGAAAACAATAGCAAGCAGATCCAAAACTTGATCGAGATCAGATTGCAAATATCAATGCTCGTCGTCACCCGCAATAACACTTTGAAGTGGAAAGCCAATGAAAAGACAGAAAAATAAAGTTTTTTAATTTATTTTAATTTTAATAAAAAAATTATCGAGGTTTTCCTAAATCCAACATTGTAAATGTAGAAAAAATTTGAGTCAAACATAAAATTAATAAACGGTAAATGACCGACTCATTGCTATAGTCCTGCTGAAGGCAGGGACTAATAAGGTAAAGTACGTGTATTGCAGCAGGTTAGCTAGTTATTATCTAACTTAATGCAACTTGTCTGAGATTCATATTGAATCGCAACTTATTTGAGTCAAGTAGTGCGTTGAGGCAGAATATTAAATTGTCTGCTTTGTTAATAGCCACTTGTTAATGAAATAAATAATCTATTGTGTTTCTTTTGCTTCTAATTCTTTCCACTTCAATTGAGTTGTTTTTCTCTACAATCTCCTCCACTTTAACTTCTTTTGCTTTTCAATCTCCTCCACATAAGCTTAACGTCAATTGGAAAAAATTGTAATACACAACTATGATAGCATTTTCTATGGAGCCTTAGTCAAATTTGTCTTATTCTACCCACTGTAATGAAATTTCGCTTTTCTTATACCTAAAATAATAGAAAAATTCAAATTATAACTATGAACTGGATTGTTTGCAAAGAAAATCAATCTGTGCTAACTGCAATTACTCCATAAGACACACTACCAAATTCAATATGTTTCAAGGACTTTGGAACTAAAACTTGTCAAAAAAAACTCAAAAAACTCCACTTTATAGGGAGGGACTTGCCACCTCGTGGCTTTACCTTGTTCCAATAGTTGTTTTTACTAAGTAGTATGCGTCTAAGTTGACATTATTATATTTATTCTTTTTGTTTTGATGAACATTTTCATAATCCTTTTTAAAATGTAATTTTTCATGAAAAACAAATACTAATGTAATGTTGATTAAAATTGTTTTTTTATAGAAAAAACAAAATTAATGTAATGTTAAATAAATACGTGCATTATGTTTTTTTTGAAAAAAAACATAAAACGAAGATTAATGTAATGTCGAATAAATACTATAATAAAATATTATAAATAAAATTATTAAAATTGTGTTTTTTTATAGGAAAAAAGCAAAGATTGATATAAGGTTGAATAAATGGTACAAAGATAGATGTAAGGTTGAATAAATGGTATAGTGAAATATTATAAATTCATCATAAGAAGAATTTGTTACATATTAATTATATGATAAAGTTGAATTCTAAATCAAGTTTAGTAATGAAAAGTGTTTTTTTTTTTTTCAAATGAAAAATATTTCAAAATTATGTTAAGTATAGTTTCTTTTATAACGTAGAAGCGATACTGAAGAATACAAAGTTTAAATCAGTTTAATCAACGCAAAGAGTTATTAAGGACTGTGTTGGATACAATCTATAATCTGTTCACATAAACCCCAGACTAAGAAACAAAAAATGGGAAGGAAATCTGTAAATAAACTACAATCTCGTCTTTACTACAAAGACACTCCACAAACTTCTCGAACAACTCAATATTCAAAGATGTTAAGATGAGTATGAGAGCTTTCTTCCCCATTTTCCTAATGATACATTGACAATCCACCTTTAATTTCCTTGAGAGCCCTCTTTGACAGTAAGTCAACTTCTTTATTGTGATCCCTATAGATGTGTTGGAAGCTTATGTCTTTGAACTTACTTGCCAGTTCCATTGTTTTTATTTTCCAGCATTCGATATTCTTCGCATGGAGCTAACCCTGTTGTTTTATCCAATCTGTAATAACTTTCGAATCCCCCAGGATTTGGATTTTTTCAATCGACCAAAGCGTAGCTAAAGTGAGAGTCACCCACAATCCCATGAGCTCCGCCTTTGTGTTGGTGTCAGCTCCACAATTTAGGAACCATTTAGTAATCCTTGTCGAATGAGACTTGAAAATACCACATGTTCCACAACACTCACCATTTGCTAGTGTTGCTCCATCGAAGCAGGCCAGAGTGAAGCCTTCAGTCTGAGTAATATCACAAACTCTATTTGGGATAGATTTTGGGATAGCTGGTTGACAAGAGAAAGTGATTGATATCATGTGCACCACTAAGCAGTAAGAGGGGGAACACTCCTCAAATAAGGCCTTATTTCTCTCAATCCAAATATGCCAGCAAGTAACAACTGTCAAGCTTGCTGAAGAAAATTTATCTTTTGTCCATTCCATAAAACAATCTGAGACCGAGTTGCCTACCCACTGAGTTTTTATTCTGTAGAGATCATATAAACGGAGCCACACTGATTTCGTGAAAGAACAGTGGATTAGAAGATGGTTGATATTTTCAGAACTGCAATTGCACAACTTGCAGACCCCCTAGCCTTGCCAACCATTCCTCTGAAGCGATTCCCAGCTAAGTACTTTATCGTTTGCTGCCAGCCACACAAACAACTTGATTTTGAGTTGGATCGACCACTTCCACAACTTTTTAAACCAAGAACTGTCACACTGGTAATCATAGGAATTTATGAGTGCCTGGTAAGGTTCTTTGCTGAAATATCATCGGACGAATCCCCACTGGCCCATATCAGAATATCTGTTGAATTCGTAAGAGAAATGTATGTGCCCCTTAAATCATTTATGAAAGAATTCTAGTCAATTGCATCCTGACCACCAAGACTCAAAGAATCACTACTACGCCATCGGCCTGGAAAGAAATAAATGTTGTCCGTGTCTCTCGCTTGGGCAAGAGAGGTAATTTGATTGTTTGACAGGTGCGAGCACAAGGACTTGGAGAGGAGCGATTGGTTCTCCAAACCAATGATTTGGTCCCTTCCTATAGAAATAGGATTTCTGGATCCGGGAATCCAACACATCCAGTGCAATATCACAAAAATGTTTCTGGTCATGCCATTCCAAGAGATGGATGCCCTATGTTGTTGGTGGGAAGACTTCTGAAGCCAAGCAGAAATCGAAGAATTTCTCAGATATTTACCCAAAAGAATTTTGTTCCAAATGATGCCATGAGTCAACGCCCTCCAAAAGGTATTTGCTAGTAATGTCGAGTTGAAAGTTGGTAGATTTCTAAGCCCCCAACCTTCACATATTTGTGGTCTACCCAGGAGATCCCATCTACAGAGATGGAACTGAAACTTTTCCTTATGACCACTCCATAGGAAATCAAAACTTAACATACAGATTTTATTTAAAATAGTTCTTGGAATCACCTCCATAGACATCTAGAACACCGAAAGACTTTCCAACACTGCTTTTACCAGGATAAATATACCTCCGAGCGATATCCATTTATTACACCACAACCCTATTTTCTTTTGGAATTTTGCCACTAGCCAGCTCCAATCAACAGAATTTGAGGAACCCAGCTTTAGGTAGTAGCCTAGGTACTTGAAACCAGAACTCAAATCACCAAAGGTAAACGGTAAGATATCTTTCAAAGGACTTAGCTCCACTTCCTTAAGCCCCCAGTAGTGGACTGTATTTTTCAAAGAATTTATGCATAGACCAGAAACATGACAATAAGTCTGAAGAATATCTAAGATCACTCTCCACTCCAACGGATATGCCTTTGACATTACAAGAACGTCATCAACAAACATTAAATGGACAATTTTTAAAATCTTTGTTATTTTTATACCTTTAATATTGTGATCGACACTACTTATGGATAACAACATGCTGAGCCCTTCCATTATCATGATGAAAAAATACAAGGATAATGGGCATACCTGATGAAGCCCCCTCCAAACCTTGAAGTAATCTGTCGCCTCACCATTAATCAAAACTGCAAAGCTGGCACTAGTTACACAACACAAAATCCAATCTGTTAGCTTGAATCCAAAGCCAACTGTGAGTAAAACCAACCTTAAGTACTCCCAGCCTATGCTATCATAGGATTTTTTAAGATCCATCTTCAAAACCAAAGATTGCATATTCTTTTTTTTATATATATTGTGGACACTTTCATGTGTCGTCCCAATTGCATCTTGAATCCTCCTACCCTTTAGAAATCCCAGCTTCTTTGAAGAAAGATGCTTTGACAGTGTCGGTTTTATCTGATTTGCAAGAATTTTTGAGATTACCTTATAAATTAGATTACATAAGGAGATTGAACGGTAATCATCAAAGGAGACCGACTTGTTTACCTTCGGGATGAGAGCCAGAAAAGTAGAATTTATACCTCCACAAAGATGACCTTTTCTCCTGAAGTCCTCCACCATCTCAAGAAGGTCACTTCCCATAAGATCAAAGAAGAAAAGAAAGATTTTTTTTGTCCACCCATCAGGGCCAGGGCTTCTTTCTTTTTTGAAGTTTTCAAGAACATATTTAATTTCCTCCAAAGTTGCAGGTTTGTAGAGAGACTCAGCTTCCTCCTCATTCACCATTCTTGGGTAAAGGATGGAAACCTTGACCAAATCATTATAGTTGGTTCTCTATTTAGCTTTATAAAAGTGTTTGAAAAAGTTTACAACCTCCTCTTTAATCGCGTTCTGATGAGAAAAGTTATCTCCATTTCCATTTAGAATCTCCCAAACATGTTTTCAGTTCCTGTTGAAACTAGCCATATTATGGAAAAAAATTGTATTAGAGTCTTCGCTTTTAATCCAAGTCACCCTACTTCGGATTCGCCAAGCATCCTCCTCTCGACGGAGAAAGTTATTTATGTTTGTTTCCAACTCACCAAGTCACCTCTCTTCCTCCAAAGATAAGGGACTCTCAACAGATTTAAATAAAAGTTGTTCTATATCAGTTTTCAGATTTACTCCCCTCCTTCCATTATAGGTCAAGAGGAAGCTATCAACCATCATATTTTGTTGATTTTTATGTTTTTCAAAGTAACTAGAATATTAGGTGTTTTTCTTAAGCAATTCACCTTCAAGGACAGTTGGGATATAATAATTGAAGACCCTTGAAAAAATTCCTTTGTGGCTAGTGAAATTTGTTAGTTTTGTATGATATTTCATATCAGTACTTTTTGTATACTTGCTTTTTAGCGATTCTATCACTCTTTTTAATATAATATTTACCAGTTTCGGTTAGAAACAAATAAATAAAATGGGAACTTATATTTTAGATTGTGCATGGAAGATGCAATGTCAATATTGTTGTAATATGTGGATGTTCATATTTCAATCATATTAAGGATTTCACGTGTTCTCAAATGGCATGGGTAACTCCTTATTTTTACCCACTCCGACTCTCAATGTGTCTCGTTTCCAAATATATTATGGAGTAAGTTAAATAGTGGACAAGCTCAACCTCTTTTTCTCCAAATTCATTTTCAAATCTAGTAAATATTTTGTCAAAAGTTATAGTTCCACTTGATTGATGGGAACTTGACTATAGAAATTTTCCCTTAGAGATTTTGGCTCATTTTAAGATTACCTAAATTATTAGAATTTTGAAAAAAAAATGAGTAAATCTTACCTAGATTGCATATATTTCAATATATTTTTAAACAAGATTATATGCTTTGACGTCCAACTAAAATAAGCAGATACATAATATTTGCATGTAAAAAACATGATATGCTAAGTATGCTCTCATTCTCTCTCACATGTAACCAAGTGGATTATTTTAATGAAAAATGATATATTAGTATTCCTTGACATGTGAGGAAATACAATGATTGAAATGCATTAACATGTGAGTCAGTGATATTAGTCAATATTGTAAAAACCATTTTAATGTAAGTTTTGAACTGATATGTGGTTTCTCATCTTATTGTCATTACACATTTACCATTACTCAATATTTCATAATAGTTTCTAGCAACATAATTAAATGTCATTGTCAAGTTCGATAAGAGCTCTTGCAAAATCTCTACAGCTCTCATTGTTTCCATTTTGATTCTCATCTAACTTGCTCCTCCTCCTTTTGTCATTTTTACATGGTCTTAAATTAAGATAATGTCATGTTGATAGTGAAATCCAATACTTACACTTTATTATATACTCCATTTGAAACTATCACGTTTAAAGCCCATTCCAACTCTTAAGAGGAGTAAGAGATGCAAGTGTAACTCCCCAAAGAGTGAAGAAGCCCTTAGGATTGCAAGGTATAGAAGGTTCTAGTAAAGGAGGAGAAATCCAAAAAAGCTATGAAGTTAAAAGAGTGGTCCTCCAAATATGTCATCATTATTGAGAATTTGGACCCTTTTAACGAAACCAGGCCTAAAAAGATAAAGTTTCTTGATCTTTCATTTTAAAAAAAACTTATTTAAGGTTTTTTTTGTCTTTAAATTTATGCATTTTCGCTAACATAAGATAATAAATTTGATACTAAATCAAACAAAATTCCTTAGAGTTACTATTGTAGGCCTTTGGAGAAAAAATGTTATATTATATATCTTACACCATAATTTGTTTTGTACATTTAATATAGAAAGAAAGAAAGAAAGCATTTTTAACGTCCACGAGGCTAAAAATAGCCTAAGGGACATATTGCTTTTCCATCTGGATTTTGTATTCGGCCCTTTTCCTATGAAGTTTTACAATAACCGCTCCCGGCTTCTCGACAAACTCTTCGTTGAATAGATTATCCCAAGAACTAGCTGCCAGAATACCTGCATAATTTTCCCTGCTGTCTTTGAAGGCCTCACATTCTAAAATGAAATGTTATTTTGTTTCCACTTTTCCGGAAGAGCACAAAATACATACTCTTTCCTCCCATATTTCTTTTGGCCTTTTCCAACGCCCTGTTTCATAACAGAGTTAATGAGAATTAGTCCTTAATTGAGCAATAAGAATTTTAGATCTCCAAGAAATATTGGCCCCTATGTACGCCTTTTGTTGATGGTTATGAGTGGGGTTAAACTCTTCAATGTAGTACTTCTTCTTTCTCCCTATATCTTTCTCCTAAGTACGTTTATGGAACTTATCCATAACAAAAGTTTTTATCTCTTTATTGTTTGTAGGACACATGCTCAAACAAATGCCCCATTTACTAAACCATTTGTTATTTTTCCGCATCCAAGTCTTCTTTCTTTTGCACAATCTATCACTAAACACAACTTTAGGCCATCTACCCTCTTCCATTTGCTCAATTGTTTTCAAATAACTTATGACTCGCACCATAGAAATTGCTTCAATAGGAGCATCCCATGTTTCACTTAACATGATAGCATAAGGAACTGCACTTTTAATTTTGAATTTGTTTGTAATGAAATGCTTCTGAATTTTCTCAATTTGTTTCCACTGCATCTCGGTTGTGTTGCTGGCCCATAGCTCACAACTGTAGAGAATCAACGGAATCACTAGAAGCCCCAAAAGAGTTAGAGTGGTTTTCCAGTCCCACAGCTCTACCTCTCTACACCTGTTTTGAAAAGCATAAAATTCTTTCCAACCCCCTAAAGTTCTTTTCTTTCTACAACCATCCCAACTTAACTTTCTGTTGAAGTCAATTCTGAGGTATTTGTAGTCTGCAACTTCTTCCAGAATGTTGCCTTCAAAGTAGAACTTATGTTGGTTATGCTTTCTTTTGTTAGAGAAAACCACTAATTTTGTTTTACTAATATTGACTTGCATCCCCACCCTTCTACAAAAATGCTCAAGGGAACATAAGTGTTCTTGAAAACCAAGAGCCGATTTAGCAATCAATATAAGGTTATCTGTGTACAAAAGAAGCCTTATAACGAACTTGCCCAAATGGATATTGTCACCCCCTTGAAAATTTAGCCACTCTTCAAGCTTGCCAATATATAACCCAAAAAGAGTAGGAGACAATGGGCAACCTTGCTTGACCTCGATATCGCTTCTAAAACTTTCAGAAATGCCTGTTGAAGTTCTAATTTTGACTTTCACCTCTTCATATAGCCTATGCACAGCTGCTCTCAAATGCTTGGGAACCCCGAGTTCCTCCATTCTGCCCCAAAGCTTATCCCTAGGAACTGTGTCAAAGGATTTTCTGAAATCAACAAAGCAACATAAAACTTCTTCCTTTTTTTCCCAAACCTTTTCAATGATGTGCCTTAAAGTTATGCAATGATCAACTGTGGAATGTTTAGGTCTAAAACCTGCTTGCCCTTTAGCACGTTTATCTCTTTCTTCTTCCCACTTGCTGATTTTCTTTTCTAACATGCTTCCAAATAACTTTGCAAACAAGGGGTTTATCATTATGGTTCTATAATTGGAGGGATTATTGACGTCACCACTCTTGAAAAGAGGTATTTCCATACTAGTTGTCCAATCTGTGGGGAACCCTTGCTATATGATGTTGTTGAAAACTTTTGTGATGTGAGGTGAAAGAATTTTTAAGCCGCACTTTAGATACTCTGCTTGGAGTTCATCTAAGTCTTTTTCTTTTCCAGCGCCCAACCTCTTGATACCCATCTCTACCTCTTGCACCATGAAGAGTTTTGTGTCTGTGTTGACCAAGGGAGGAGGGTCAACCTTGGGATCTTGCTCATAAAGTTGTCTTGCATAGTCGAACCATTTAGAAGTTGTAATGTTGTTTTCAGTTTCCACCTTTTTCGGTTGGAGCTCCTTCCAGAATAGTTTGGGGTTATTTTTTCCAAGGAATAGTAGTTCTTCTCTCTTCAAAACCATGAAATCAACCCTTTTCTTTCTTACTATCTACTTGTAAGCTTTGAGATTTATGTTATCCTTGTCTGATTCCTTCCACCTTCTCCTTTCCTTTTTTCATTCCTCGTCAAACCAAGCATTAACCGGAAAACAATTTGTTTCGGACTTCTTAATTTTTGCTCTTTTGCACTCAGCAAGTGCGCTTTGAATTAAATGTGTTAATCCGTGACTATGAGGGCCATGAAATGAGATTTCCTCCTTCTTGAAGAGCCTTTCTAATGTTTTTTTGAAGGTATTACGATTCTCTAGAGTCAAAATAGTTCTGCCATTTGGGGGATTTTGTTGAACACACTGAGTTTTTGACCCTAATTGCTTCTTTCCGTTCCAAGAGAAACTTAAATAAATTGGCTTGTGATCTGATTTTAAGTCCCAAATTTGATCTCCAATCAGCCCTTCCTCCATTTTCCCACACAAACTATGCGATTAAATTGCATAATCTACTACACTTGCTCCATTGTAAGTATTGCAAGTGAAATTACCGGACTTTTCCCATCTAGTCAAACCATTACAAATGACTAAATCGAAAGCCCCACATAGCGTAAGCAATTGTTCTCCAAAGAGATTGCAGCCTGTATCCTCTAAAATTCATTTCCACTGATGATTACTCTCTTCTGTAAGATAGATAGGGTCACCATCTTCTTTGCAACAAAGAATGCTAGCTTGTTCACCTGCAATTCTAGCATTGAAATCCCCCACTATAAGGACTTCACCTAGTTGATAATATATTGCAATATATGTTTTTAGGGATGCAAAGGGATCTTTGTGGTCAAGCCCTCTACTTTTGTAGATTTTTGAAACTTGCAACGCAAAATAGCATGCTGCAATTCTGATGTGATTTCCATTTTTTGATATTTTAAAACATACAAATTGCTTATTTGGGTCTTCTTTTTCTAGTTGAATGAAACAACCTTCTTTTTCTCTTACTAATACCATGATACCCATGTTCCCTTTGTCATTCCCTGCTGCCTTGTTCCACACTACTATCTTCCAATACCCTTCAAACAAAAATGTCTGGCACCCTTCATGCTCATGTGTTTCATTCCATCTTATACTATATGTGTCGATCTCATTGAATCTTCCATTGATTTTCACATGTAAAGGAAACTCTATATCACACACATAATACATGCCACCACTCTAAATAAATAACAGTCCATTCTATGCATGTCGATTTCAAATGTTGGAAATGGGTATCCAGTCCTTACGCATGTGGATGATATCGACTCATAATAATTTTACCTTCCTTTATTTCATCGAGTGTTTATGATATCGATTCATAATAATTTTACCTTCCTTTATTTCATTGAGTGTTTATGATATCGACTCATAATAATTTTACCTTCCTTTATTTCCTTTATATAGTATTCTTCTTTTATATCCTTCGCATGGGTTTTTAGTTTACATAGTATTCTTCTTTTATATCCTTAGCATGGTTTTAGTAAGTATGGAGGGAAAGATTTTGTGACTATGTGGTATTCAATAATGAAAAGTTCAGAACTAGATAAGCCTTCATGGTTGTGGGAAAAGGTATGGAAATTGAGTGCATTTAACCAATACAAGATTTTTTCTGGTTAGATTAAAAAAAGTAAGGTGTTGACCTTAAAAGTCATATAAAAGTCATATAAAGGAGAAATAAAGGAGAAATAAACAACATTGTTTTAATATTTATTATTTGTGTAGATTAAAAGATGAAATAATATCATCACTTACTCTTTCTATCTGTATTCTAAATAGGTCTAGAAAGAAGTTAAGAAACTAACTTGGACAGGTAATGTTTGGAATGTTGAATTCATTGAAACTTACATGAGGCAATGATTTAGTAATCCCACTCTAAAAGAACTCATAATCTTACAGTGTATCATTTGTTGGAGTTTATGGTTAGTTAGAAACTCTTCTTTATTTGAGGATAAATTTAAACCTCTTTTTACAGTGATCTCTCAAATGGAGGCCTTACTTTCCAGTATCAAAAAAGTGGGTAAGGCTAATGTGCCTCGTCAAGTGGGATCTCTATATATTGACAAATATATTCCTTGGGGATTTTTTAATGGGGCAGCTCAAGGGAACCCAATCTTCAACAGTGAGAAATTCACATTTATTCAAACTAAAAGCAGGGATGAGACTTGGTACAAACAACCAGGTTGAGTTTCATGTTTTAAATATTCAGGGATGAGACCTGGTACAAACAACCAGGTTGAGTTCCATGTTTTAAATATTCTCATGAAATGGACCTTGGGAAGAGATATTAGAAAGATACAAGCTTTTGGTGATTCTTCCCTTGTTATTAATTGCATGAACGATTGTGTAAATGTACAAAATGTTCATCATATACCAATTGGATATTTACTTAGGGATGTAGTTGTTACCTTTGATTTCATTTCATTTACACATGTTTTCAAGGAATTGAACAATGAAGTTAACAAACTCTCTAAAGATGGTCTACAGGTTACAAGTGGTGTGGTGCATGTTGAAAACCACATAGATGGATCAATGATTGAACATTTTACTATTTCTTAAGGGTTGTACTTTTAAATTCTGCCAATATCCTTTTATTTATGATACAATACTAGAATTGGTTTCTTTTTGTAACAACTATATGGATTAGATCACAGATAATGGACCTCTAATGGATCTATTTCATACATTTTGAGATATAATTTTTAGAGATATATGGGAGGAATATGGTATTGTTTTATGCTATGTCATAAGTGCTTCTATGTGATGATATTATGTTGTATAGGCCAGTTTAGTGGGAGTATTTTTAGCCTTTTTTTTGTTTAATTAGTAATGCATGTGTGTATGAACAATATAATTTCTATTCCTTTTTAATAGAAATAGTGTGTTATTTATGGGAAAACAATTATTTTTCGTTTATATCATATAATATTTTTACAAAAAATTTACACGAAGCTAGAAACGAAGCTAAAAACTCATAACATCAGCTAGAAAAATAACCATTTTTTTTTTACTTGTAAGAACAATAACTCTTTGAATGTCTAGTTTAATATCTTCTGCAATGTTCTAATAGTATTATAGAAACCTTGGACTCATATCATGAGATCATTTATAAAATGAATATTTTTTTTTCGCAATTTCGAAGAGCTCCTCATTTGAATATGGTAAGAGCATCAATGACCCTAGTTGCTCATTTGCTTTCTTGTAAGTTGGTTGATGCCTATGGACCGTCACTATTTTGTAAAGAGATACAATCTGCCCATCTAAAAAGATAGCATATGGATCCCTTTAATGTTGAAATGTGGTAGAAAGTAGAACCACCCATGAGAAAAGCTGACACGTCGATCTGTCCAACGTATTGCTACTCGTGTCATTAATATTTCACCATCTTCATAACACAACATACCTCAACTCGATAATCATTTTCGGACCTCAATGAACACATCTTTAGGGAGATCAACATCTGTGTTAGTGTTTTTTATACTGTAGTATTCATAGTTATGGACAAGTATTAATCCCCTCAAGTAAAGAAACATAATGCTAATTAGCCATTTTTAATGATATTTTACACATACATGTTGCCAACACTAAAATTTATGATACACTAAACTAAGAAGGGGATAAGTAGCTTTGCTTCTCTTTTCCCTGGTTTTTTATTGACTTTTAAAATATTTTAATTTATAAAACATTAAACCCCAACAAGCATAAAATCTCAAATCATAAATTAGTTCAATGTAGTAAATTTAATATTCAACATTATTGTAATTTAAAAATAACAATTTAAAGAATATTGCTTATTATAATGCAAATATTATAGAAAGTATAGAAATATAATATTTATACGGTTGTCTAACAACTAACATAATTTTATTACAAGGATATCATTATCAATCTTGTTATATCGAAATAAATAAGGTGCAAGTTTACAACCTAAAATACATGAGATAGATAACATAATGTAACATTGATAAACTAAAATCAAAGAAAAGTTTATGTGTGTAATGTAACCGTGAGAAAAGGGTCAACCATCATGATAACAATGATGTAAATAGAATAATCCAACCATAAAATAATAATAAAATTGACAATTGGGTTTAGCTTGGGTGGTTGGAAGGAATGGTTGTTATCCTCCCCACCCATGTTCAATCCCTGCAAGTGACATGTTGAGCTCTTAAATGAGTGTATTGTGTGGCACTAGCAAGGTACCAACACTTTCAATCTTGTTTTCGAGCTGGAGAGTGGGATGAATGATATTCCCTGGGAAGATCCCAATGTCCAATTTTTTTAGGATAGGAATTTGCTCCTCTAGAGATGATGGAGATGCTTGTGATGCAGTCAATAACAAGAGGTCACATTCCTTTTTTAGGACTAAATGTAGAATAAGCATCATAGGCATAAGGGTTTTTTTAGTAAGGTGAGGTTGTGGTCATATTGATGGCTCTCGGGCTAGGGTTTGGATATTTGGTTAGTTTTATGTCATCCTTTTCACTATTGAAATTGGATCTCCTCATCATCACTCACTGAATGATGGATGAAGTTCATGTGGATTACTTGGAGGACCCTTTTGAGGGCCACCAGATATGGGTGGCGTTGAAGGCTTCTCGAGGGAGTTACAGTTACTCTACAACTTTCTCTAAGTAGTCGAAATAGTGGTTGTTGGAAGAGGAAACATTGGAACTACTAGGCTTAATCATTAGAGATATTGTTTTGATTCAAATGCTTAAAATATCACAATAAGCCATAAGTACACACCAGGTATACCAATGTGAGCATGGAGCACAACTCCAAGGTAGATAAGAGAGATGAGTTACACAATAAATCCTTAAAGAATAGGAGAAACTCCTTGAAATACCCAAATACATCCTTACATCACAATTCACATCTCCTCAATAATGACAACATGATATCTATATATACATGTTCTCGCATTGCACAAGTGGCCCCTTTATTATTAGTATTTCCCTATTACATATACATTTACATATATCATATCCAGTCAACCACGTATATGCCACCCTTGGGATCATACCAGATATTGGTCTTCAGAACCAACATGAGACATGTCAGTTGAGGGATTCACCTCATAATTCCATCAATTTGTCAAATGATTTCAACACAGGTACATCGGATGGCTCACAGGAATCTAGTTTTTGGATGGATCCACTCATCTACTCCCTCTTAGATAACGCAAATGAAACAAATCATTATTTTCATTGGTCTCACTGTTTCACCCAATTCAATGGTGTGGTCGGATATTGCAATGGTTAAGGACATTAGTCATAATCTACACCTAGATCTAGATTCATATTTATATTAGGATGGGGGTTTTATTCGAAGACATATTTCAGTAAATTTGATGAGCGTCATCCCCCCTATGATGAATATGGACACCAATACAAAGAAAACAGGCTCGGGAGGTCTAGAGAAGCATAGGAGGAACCATAAATGAATTAAATAATTGAAGAGTCCAATTTGGTTTTGGGTGAAGGAATTAAGCTTCACGAAATCATGAAAATGGAGGATGTGGCTCTAGTGGGGAATTTTTCCAATAAATGAATGTTGGAAGAAACCCTAAAGAGATAGACCACTAAATTTTTTTCCAAACAAATTGGTTACATCCTTCAGAGCTTTCTTCTGGAAAAAGGTTGGATCATATGGATTTTGAATAGGGGAAGATGCCAAAAAAAACATTCTTTCTCATTGGAGTTGGGGATCCTAGGCACTTTTCTTAAAGAAATGGAAGGTGTATTTTCATGCAAATACTAAGAAATTAGAACTAATTCCAGTTTGAGTTTGACTTCTTGAGCTACCCCTGATCCTTTGGTATGATGAGGTTGTCCATGAGATCAAAAACGCTCTAGGGTTATATTATGAAGTTGATAATTCCTATCACTCCTCTAGTAATATGGGCATGGCCCAAATTCTCGTGGGTATAAATTTATCCAAAGGATTGTCAGACTATATTTCCATTAATAGGGGGAACAATGTCATTTGTAAGGAGTTAGAATATGAAGGTATTATGTTCAAATGTGGGTGATGTCACTCATATGGACATCTAGGGATGGACTGCCCCATTTATTCAAAGCACAAAATGTGGGTTCAAAAAAATTCAAGGGATGGGTTAACATAGACTTAACCCCCACAAAGAGATCGAAAAATGGAGAATCAACCAGCTATTTCAAAGGAATTTGATCTACCCAAGCATGTAGCAAAATATTTGGATGCACTAAACATCGATGTTGAAGTCTTCATCTTGGGTAAGCCTCTCTCCCCCCCCCCGCCTCTCCTATTACTCTTTCAATTGAAAACAAAATTCAATTTGGATCCCTTGGATTTTTTCCCTCTACCCAAGGAGAGGATAAGAAAAAGGACTTCCTCTCTAGCCAATCATGCCTCTCTAGACCCCAATCGTCAACTCTCATTTTGCTTCATGATTTTTCTCAGTATGATCTAGTTATAGTCCCTTCATCGGGAAAAGACACTCTCGTGGACTCAATAGCCCTATTCCCCACCCAAGCTTATACCAACCACCTCATGAAATTTAAATACAATCTTTGCTCTAAGACAAAATAACCTCACTCTCCTTTGTATGGAATTGAAGGGGGATTGGGTTCCTTTGAAGAGAGGGACATGAATCCTTCCTAAAGAGGAAGGAAATTCCTTCTTTCCATTGCTTAGAAGCAATCCATATTTGAAGTTTGAACTAGGAAGCAACAATCTCTTATTGGGTATCTTAGAGAAAATTCCCGAGGTAAGGGCCCCTCATGATCATTCTCTCCCTAAATTATAGAGGGTTTCCAAATCCCTCCAAGATATTGGTCATCAGAATATTGGTGGAGACTCATGATCCCTCAATCCTTTTTTTTTCAATAAATAATGATGGAAGGAGATATATCCATCAAAACCCTCTCTTCCTCTATTGTGGGGTGGGATTTTTAGGAAATCAATGCATAAGGGAGGTCAAGTGGTCTTCACATAGGGTGGAGGAAGAACTCCATGTATCTAACAAAATCTTGGCCCATTATGCTTGTCCTTGGTACCTCACTCCTATCATGTGACCTAAACAAGGAGTTACATTGCATCAATATTTATGGTCCTTATACAAACAGACAATGGTTGTTGGAGAACACTCTCCAAAACACTCTTTTGCAAAATTGACTTGTTCTCGTAGGGGGGATATGGATTTCATATTGGGGACCTATGAAATATGGGGGCCAACATCCCACTTGGATCCTCTAGTAGAGTTTTTCATCTATAAACTATAGGTAGAAGGGATGTTAGATATTCAACTAGCCAAAATCCCCCCTATGTAGAGGAACATGCATACTAGAGAGGCAAGGTTGGAAAAGCATCTTGACATATTTCTAGTTTCTGAATCCATGTTGGAAGAAAATGTATAGCTAAGGAAATGGGTTTCCTCAGGAGAGGACTCAAATCATAGTCCCATCATAATGGAAATAGCTCCTCTCCTTTACAAACCACCCAGTCCCTTCAAGCTTAACCTAGCTTGGATAGAAGATATATCTTTTCGAGATGTGATTTATGAGTGTTGGAGACCCTTTGATTCTTCCTCCTAGGAATCCCCTCCTCTACAATTTCAATCAAACCTTAAAATATTTTAATCAGTTGTTATTTCCTGGTACAAAGAGAAAAAAAAAGAGGGATGACAGACTATTAGAGGACTTGGAGACAAAGTTAAAAATATACTATCATGGTGAGGGACAAGGTTTTTTAATTGATCTGTAGAAGGATGAAATAAAATCCTTGGAGGAGAAAAGGAGGAAGCTTCTAGACAAGGAGAAGGAATGGAGGACAAAAAATCAATCCATTTGGATTCAAGTGAGAGATGAAAACACAAAGTTGTTCCACTAGTATGGAAACACCATGAAGTCAATAAATACTATGTGAGGCATTGATAGGGGGAATGGGACTAGAGATACCTCTTTCTTTGACCTCATCGAAGAAGTACACCACTTTCGTACTCTCTTTAAGGAAAATTATAGAGAAACCATAGATTCCATTCTAAAAGTTTCTATTCATTTCCCTCTCTTCATCAGTCAAGAGGAAAACATGCATCTCATGGGAAAAATCACTAGAAAGGAACTCCTTATTGTTTTGCATAATTTCTAGAAAGATAAAATTCCCAAACTAGGTGGGCTCCCTATGGAGTTATACTTGGTCTATTTTGACATTCTAGGGAAGGATCTTCTAAAGGTAGTTAAATACTCTAGGACTATCGGAAAAAATTTGGTTGCTTTCAATTCTACCTTCATAGCTACGATCCCTAAGATAGACAACCCTTCCAACTTTTATCAATTCAGGCCCATCTCACTTTGCAACAATATTTACAAAATTATTTCAAAGTTGATCGCAAGAATATCAAAGGACACTCTCTTAAACCTTATCTTTCCAAAATGATTTGGATTTCTTAAAGGGAGGTAGATTCATGAAGCTATCGTTATAGCACAAGAAGGCCTACATTCCATTAGAATTGAAAATCATAAATATCTCACCCTAAAGGTGGATTTATCCAAGGCTTTCAACTAGGTATTTTGGATTTATATCAAATTGCTTCTCATTCATTTTAGTTTTGGTCACTCTTTCGTCACTTGAACTCTCAATTGTGTTAGCTTTACCTCATTTACTTTACTCATTAATAGATCAAGAAATCTTTTTTTCAAATTAGAAAGAGGACTTAGACAAGGTTATCATATTTCCCCCCTCATTTTCTTCTTGGTCGTTGAAGGTATTAGAATAATTTTGAAGGAATCCATAGTTGTGGGAAGGATTAAAGGTATTGTTGTATGTCTTGCTTGTACAATCTCTTGTCTCTTACTTGTAGATGACATTTTAATTTTTTGTGAAGGGTCATTTTAATTTTAAGATATCAATGGAGTACTTAAATTAACTCCTGAATATATTTTGCAAAGCCACAAGTATGTTGATAAACAAGGAAAAATCACCCATAATCACTTGGGTCCTAAGTGAGTAGGAAAAATAAAATATCTCTGTTAGGGCTATGGATATAGTCCCAAGACTAAGATACTTGTGCTTCTTTCTAAAATCCAATGGCTAGAAAAAAATGACCGGTTACGGCTTCTTGCAAAACTAGAAAATAAAGTCAATGTCTGGTGCAACAAATGGATCTCTAGATAAGGGTGGTTGGTACTTGTCAAGGTTGTTCTAGAAGCCATCCCAATTTAGTGGACCTCTTTAGCTTGGATTCCCAAAGGTATTTTGGGAAAAATAAGACAAATCTCTTTTTGTTTTCTTTGGTTATGGGATGCCAAGAAAAAGAGTCTATTCTTAGCCTCTTGGAGAAAACTTGCCACCCCAAAAGCCATTGGGGATTAGGGATTAAAAAACATATTTATATTCTCCAAAGTTTTGGCAATAAAAAAAATTGTGGGGGATAATTCAAGGAATGGGTCTATGGGATCAAGTCATAAAGGAAAAATACTTCCCACAAGACTTAGTGGTGGATTGGATAAGGAAGCCTAATAAGAAGGTGCAAAATGGTTCCAATATTTGAAAATCTATGTTAAATGCTTTCCCTCTAATTGGGAAGTGGCCAATTTGGAAAATTAGAAATGGGTCTTATGCTCTTATAGGAAGGGATCCTTGGATAGGTAGTAAAGATTAAGATTTACACCCAAAAAATATGGTATGTTCCCTCAACGAGGGAGGTTTATACTATCTAATCCAAGTTATCATAAGGGATTATGTCTCAAGAAAAGTCTGGTCAATGTCTTGGAAAGAAATAGGACTTGCAGGCAATTTTCCTCCCTTATGGAACAATTGTATTAGATCTCTCCAAAACACCTTTGTTTCATTCTCAAACTAGGAAGATCAACCTGTATGGTCCCTGAATATCACAAGAGGATATGTACCAAGGCTAGGTTAAATTGCACTAGCCCGGGGAAATAGAGTTGATCATCCATCGTGGTGGGAGAGGAAACTCTGGAAGCTTAAGTGTCCAACAAAAGCCAAACATTTTATGTGGCTATTGTTGCACAATAAGGCACTTACTAGGGACAAACTGCATTGAAGGAAATTTCAGGGCCCACGAAGATGTTGTCTCTATAAGAAATACCATGAAACAAATCACTACCTTATCAGTAGTTTTAAATTCTCCTTGGAAGTTTGGATAGAGATCCAAAGGGTAACATGTCTCTCTTGTGGTTGGGGGAAGATACAATTACATAAGCTCTAAAGTGTTGGATGGGAAACTAGGAAATAAGAAACTTCAAGCCCCCCCCCTTCACTATAGCCTAGGGCATTTGGATAGCCAAAAATCACTCTATTTTTCAAGATAAGAATCCCTCACCTATGCAATGCACTCTCCAAAATATATCCATTTTATCAATTTTTCCACAAATCCCAAAAAACTCTTCTTCGAGCATTCACATGGAAACTCAAATCCAAACAGATATGCCTTGGGGTGTTTTTGATGGGGCCTCTCAAGGAGACCCCCCACCATAGAGGGGAAGGAAGTATTATTTACCTCTCAAATTACCAAACCATTTCCTTCTTAATCAGAATTGGAAATGATACAAACAAGTTTTTTTTATCTCATGGTTCTCAAGCTTACTCTACTTCTTTCTCATGAAAAAGGACTAAATTAATTGCACATTTATGGATATTCCTTGTTGTTTATTGATATAGCCAATAAACATCACCAAATCACCTTGATTGAATAATCAATATTGTCGATGAACATCTTTTATAAGTTTTTTTGTTCATTATTGGCCTACAATTTGTGTCTCACTTGTTGTTGCAACTATTGAATGTGTTCTGCAAATGCTTCCCCATCATCGTTGATCCTATCCCCAAGCGATAGCTGCACCAAATCTAGGACACCCATATTATTTCTACCATAAACAACCTGAAATGGAGATTTACATGTAGATCTATTCACTAAACTATTGCAGGAAAATTATGCTTGAGGTAATGCCAAATATCATTGCTTGGGCTTCTCTCCATCAATGCTCTGTAACGGATTTCCCAAAATCTGATTTACTACCTCAGTTTTTCCATCTGTTTGGGGGTGATAGGTACTATTGAACTGTAATTTAGTCCCCATTTTATTCCATAAGGTCCTCCAAAAATGACCCAAGTACCGAGTATCTCTATTAGAGGTAATATTTTTTGGAACCAAATGCAATCTAACAATTTCCGAGAAAAACAATCATGCCACCCTTGTTGCATCACTAGTTTTCTTGCAAGCAACGAAATGAGACATTTTAGAGAACCTATCAACAACCACAAAAATAGAATCATTACCTCATTGTGTGTTTGGGAGCCCCAACACAAACTCCATACTTAGATCTATCTATGGGCCTGTGGACATTGGTAATGACATATACGACCCTGCGTTATGTGAGTGTCCTTTAGCCATTTGAAAAATCCTACATCGTGCCACATACTCAGTTATATCCTTTTTCATTTTCAATGAATAATAATTATCCTCCATTAAGGCTAGTATCTTATCCTTTCCAAAATGTCCTGCCAAACAACTACTGTGAAGTTCTCTGATAATATTTTCCCTCATAGAACCAATTGGAATGCATAGTTTTTTTTTCCTTTGAAGAGGTATCCATCTTGCATCAAATATTCACCCTGAGTAAGATCCATTTTTCCGAGGATTGGGTTCGTTAACTGTTCCACAATATCCCAAAAATCGTTATTAGATGCATAGAGATCCTTTAATGCAACAAACTCAAACTCAAATCATTTGCAACTTGATTATTTCGTCATGATTTATGCATCAAAACAAAGGTGCAACCTTGTAAGAAAGAGACCAATTTTACATATATATTGTTCAATTTTGTTTGGGTGTTTACATATTTTAATGCAATGTGATTGGTAAATAACACAAATTCCTTTGGCACTAAATAATTCCTCGAATGTTGCAATGCTTGTACAATTTCATAAAATTCTACATTATATGTGGAGTAGTTCTTTCTTACCTCATTCAACTTTTCACTAAAATTGCAATTGGTCTACTTGTTTGGCTAACTATAACTCCAATTCCTACATGTGAAACATCATAGTCTAGCTCAAACACTTTATCAAAATATAGTAAGGCTAATATAGGTGCCTTAGTTACCTTCTTCTTTAAAAACTTAAAACTTTCCTCGGCTTCTGTAACAAGCCCAACCCCCTAAGTACCTTTTTAAGGGACGGGGTACTAAATTTTTTGCTTCTCTTAACAACCTTAAATCTTCTCTATCAGAGTACCATCCTCTTCTGCTCATCAAGAGCTTTCCAAGGTCGATAATTTCACTCAGAACTGAGCTCTAGAATGAAATCTATGGCCTCTCGAGGTTCTTGGGTTTACATAGACATAATATCTCTTACTATCACATGGAATCCACGTGATGTTTCATTGTTTGTTCCAATTGGCATGGATTCACCTGAGTCATAATGTGGCACTACCCTGGCCTACCATGGTGGAATCCAATGTAGCTCGTTATCCTGTCAGTAATGGATATATGTTGTCCTAATGGATTCCTAGCCGCCTTGTTGGAAATCCATGCCATGCACCATATGCTTTTCCTTTCTGTGGCCCCCGTATTCTACCATACCTAGGAACCTCACTATATTCACGGACTAGCGGGTGGTGATCTTGCAGACTTGTGTCCTATATTCATACTTTTCATGAACCCGCCACCAAAACTTAACCTCTTTTTCATTCGTGGACTTGCAGACACATAACTTTGTTCCTCCCTTTCATAAGTTCATTTGATAAGTGTCAACACTTAACTATTTTTTCACCTATGTGGACTCACAGATGTACAATTATGTACCTCCACTCCATAAGCTCATCTGAGAAGTCACACACTTGGATTATTTGGTGATTATGTCAATTTTGTGGGTTGTTGGACTTGCAGGCTCATCTGAGTCCCTTCCTCTCTTCTAACACTCAACACTTAGATTATTTTCTGAGTTTGTTGGGTCCGCATGTTGGCAGACTCTTGGACCCATTCATATCACCTTTCCAGTCTCTGTGGACCCATTCATATCACCTTTCTAGTCTTTGTGGACCCATTCATATCACCTTTCTAGTCTCTATGGACCTGTCATTCTTCTAAGTCTGATGCCTAGACTTACACCCAACATTCCTTTTCTGCAGCCTACAAACTCACTCCCCCTATTAAAGCACTTACAAGATTTGAACTCCATAAGGGAACATACCCTCTATTGTCTCAACCAAATATAGGTTGACACATGTTACCATCGTACATGTAAGCTTTCTCCCTTATTCGTTTTAATCCAGAATGTCAGACTATGAATAGTCCATACTCGTACAGGATATTTCTAGCCCGAACTAAATCACATCGGGCCATAATTCCAGTCCTGATATTCGTGAACTATATGGGAAAATCTTCACATGTGTGCGAGGATATACATAACGCCAAATACACACACACACACACAAGTAAGGATCGTATAAAAACCATATTTACACAGACTTTGTGCATGCCCCTAACTATACCATTCTAGATAGTTCTCGCAGTGCTATATGTACAAGTATAATTCCAACGGTCATTACCATGACAAAAACACACGATTACCAACTCCTCTGGTATAAATATGCTTATGACTACATATACATAAAATGTACATATCTAGGTAACTCTAACAAGATATACTCACAAGCATAGTTACAATTGCAATTATCGCTATTGGTAACATATAATCATCACATATGCACAATCTTGGCAACAAAATTTCAAGGATAATTACAACGATAAAAACCCGTGACAACAGTCACATATCACAACTTATGTACTAGTTTAATAGTAGGTATCTCGACTAGTAATTAATACATAAAATACCCATATTGTAAAACAAATTGTCTAATCATAAGACAACATGCACGTCCCTAACTCATTCACAAAAAAAATCAGCCTTAAGTTATAGTTTAGTATACAGGGTACAAAAATACTTATCTATTACGGTGGATAGTTGACCAACTAACTGTGGGTGTTCGCCTTTCCACCCAACAATAGGCTTAGATGCATTCACTTTTATCATTTTGGCCACCTCCATGCCAATCCATGATACCACTAGAGAATCTCTCTCAGGTTATCAACAAGATTTGAAGGTCACTCTCCTTCAGTCTACTCTTGGTAGAGATTTTCCCTTACTCCCACATAGCCTAGGCCTCTTCGAGGCTTATTATATTCCTTCCCACAATCAAGCTCATGACCCACTTAGCTTAGGTCAGGTTTCCAATCTTCTATGCTCTAGCTTGGAATCATTCTACGGGTTCTCTGATATTTTATATTGCACACACTCGTGTATTCCTTTCAGCATCTCCCTTCCTCAGAGGCCCGACCCTTCTCCAGTTCTCTCTCTCTCTCCCTACATATCTTGGTTGCATGCATGACTTATGAAATTTCTTGACTTGTCCTTTTATTTCTTCTGTCAGAAGGAAACTCGTGGTTCAATCCTAGGGACCCGTGGTGATCTTTCCTACTATCCTCTAGTCGATTGCTTCTTGTCCCTTCTGATAGCCCTCCATACTTCTATTTATTGGGGTGGTTGGTTGTTCAACTACCAACCTCCCTCATCAACTGATTTGTATTGAAATCAGGGCTAAGGGAAGTAATATGAATAAGGCTTGAGGTCATTTAGTTTATTAGGTCCGTATCTCATTCCATTAGTGATATCATGGCTTGTACTTTAAGGCTTCACCCATCAGTCAATTATCGACATTTACAATCAAACAATAATACATTTACAATATTTTCAAGTCATTGCATGGAAATCATAATTTATGATTAATTACAGGCTAGGGGAAATAGGGGTGTTACAATCCCCTCCCCCTTAAAGGAACATTTCCCTTGGTGTTCTTCTCAGCAACACCTTCCATGACTTCATCTTTTAGTTGCTTTAGCATCATTTTCCTTTTCTTGGTCTAGTCCTTTCCCAGACTCTTAGAATTTAGCACATGCCTATGACAATTTAGAACAACAAGCATGTAAATTCATCATTCCATGCATAAACATTTTATTAATGTTCATAACTCAAGAGGGAATTTACAATCAGCATAACACTTATCTATGTAGTTTATGGATTTGCATCCATATGGATGTCTCATTAACTTGGCTCATTGTTTTTCTTTCCATACCCATTGTGTGCATGATCAAATTCAACATATTACAAAAAGTATTGGAGTCTCCTCTTCCTTGCGGTCACTCACCCTCCATGCCTAAGCTCAAGCATCCCCTTCTCTGTTATACAATACCTCGGGTGATCCATCTTGTTTGCCAAAGATTTCTCACACAAAAAGAGTTTTAAAGACTTTGATTAGTCTTACAGCTGAGGTGTCCCTCACACTTGCTTTGTCGAAAGCGTTCCTTTTACCCATGTCACCATGACACATCATTATATGGGAATAATGGCTTATCACAGGGTTCTCATGTCATTACAATAGCCTTTCTCCATGTTTTCCATCTTTGACAACCATCATCTATCGTCCCTGGACATATTTTCTTTTCATCTCACTTGTATAACATGCATACATAAATTCGTGAGATGTTATCATCAATTTTAATCAGATTTCTTTCAAATATGTCACCCACAGATTTTAAATTTCACATTTTCATTTTCCGATATGTTCCACATAGGAACCAAATCCCACAAGCATGAGATTTGTTTCTCATGGTATTTTGGCTCTTTCATAACCAGTAGGTATTGGTCTTCCTTGTGGGCTTACAACACAACCATGTGCAAGACCTTTCTTCCTACAATTTACTCTCAAATTAGCCAACAAATTGTTAGTTCTCATGCACATTATATTTTCATTGCACACTTGTAGTGGTTCACAAACAATTTCAGAGTTGTGCATACTAACAATCAAGTTCATTTACTCATAAATGAAATACCATTCCTTACACATGCATTACTTTAGCATACCAAGCCTTTCAAAATGCAATCAAACATCAAAATGAATCTAATCAATGTGCTGATATCCATGAACACATTCACACACAAGGCACTCTTTCATTGATTTTCAGATTATTACCTTTCATATTAGGCACTTTGTCTTGGTGGGTTGGAACTCAACCACCCCTTTACCACATGGTTCCTTATACACATTTATTTTTACAGCAAGATTGTGTTTTCCTACTTCAATTGATCATGACCTCAAATCAACATACATGAATCTAAAAGTTTCACATGAATGAATTCAAGCATTCTTTCTTCATTGGTAACCAGGGTGCCAATTTCCATGACCACCCAATTTCTCTCTTTATCGTGCTACAACTTCGATAGAGTATTGGAAGGTACTCCTTCCATAATGGGTAGTCCATTACCTTCCCTCTCATGAAAACATGAATTTCCTTAATGCATTACATCATTGTGTTATCTTTGAGAACTTTTGTTCCCAATCACTCCTTTATTGGGAAATGTATTCATGACATATATTTGTTCATGCATTTTTCCAAGGATTTCAATCATCCTCGGTTGTCAGAGGTTCACACCTCCATCATGTAGGTTCTTCTTCTTGAATCATACCCTCCTTGGGTATTAATGACATACAACATCCATTCATATCACATGCATGCCATCAAAACATAGACTATTTTAGAAGGGTTATTACATGAATCCCTTTTACCTCTCATGTCACATGGGAACGCACTGTTTATACATGTTCTAGATGCCAACAACTTCTCTGATATTACCTCTTCAGTGGTGCTTCCTGGGGACTTCTAAAATCCCTTTCATAGTTTTCTTTTATCATCAACCTTCGTGCATTCACCTCTATCTAAGGTTGTTCACTATTGCCAATTTTTCTTCCCTAACAATTCTGATCTTTCATACACGTGACATACATCACCACATTCACATTTTACATTAGTTGTCATGTAAAATCAAATGCATGTACCGTGTCATTTATTTCAATAAAAAATTATCATATATTCCTTAGCATATCTATATGCACTCCATCACATTGTCCCCAATGTTTTCACGAGTGAAACCACAACCAAATTTTAGCTTCATCTCTCAACATTATCATGCCAAAATATCTACATTCATCAACATATCAGTTTCTTGTCCCGGAGAAACATAATAGACAACAAGAAAGGAGTTAATGGATTCTCCCACCAGGGAACTTTCAGCCTAGATGAATTAATGTCAAGGCCTCATTGCCTTCACACATTATAGCTTAACGAAACTCATTCAATTAAACACATTCAATATTATTTCTTTCAGTTACTAGTTATACTTATTTTTCACAGTAGTCCATTTTAAGCATACAACTTTGTCTTATTATTCATAATTTCATAGTGAGAGAAGTATCAATCCCTTTTGTCAGTGTTTCATGGAAACTTGCACAGGAGATCTAGCTGAAGCACGTACAAACAAAGCTTATCAAGAAAGGAAGAGAGATTCAATATGGAAGAATGAGAAAGTATATTCACACTACTCCAATGAACTGATGATTGATACATAGATCATGATCAATATGATACAATGAATGAGTGGGATACACTCATATATAGGGAAAAGCATTCCATAATTAAGAAAAGCAATCAAGCAGATAGTTTTCCTTAGGAATGCATGCATGCATAATAGTGATGGTAAAAATAGAAAGTCTAAATAGAACTAGTCAGTTAACTCCCACTGAACTAGTGTGTCAAAAATAGAAATATCTCCAACACCTTTCTCCCTCTTTGCTTTTACAATTTATCCTTTCTGGGATCTGCTTGTTCTATCTCTTGATTAGTCTTAGTCATGTTCACCTTGACCTTCTTGGATAATTCAACGTGATGCATCAACGAGTTTCTTGTTCATAATGAATCATGAACTTATGCATTCCACACATTTCCCAACCAAAGATCAGATGTGTCCTCATTCGTCTGCATGTCTTGGTACCCATGCATGATATTTTAAAATGTAATCCAGGATTCTTATATTAATAGGTTGTTCATCCCGCTATCCAATTCTCAGCAGTCATTAAGGTTTTAGCTATGTTCTCCTGGAAGATTTATTTACACAGTTCCTCCACATGAACCCCTTCAACATGCAACTATCTTATTGCACATTCAAACGGTCTAACATGACCTCAATTCTTGAGTTAGCCTCAGCTTCATTATTTTAGAGTTTTATCCAATTATTCCACAAGGAATATAATCTTTCACTTTCATTATGCATTTCAGATTCACATGTGCAAACCCTTATCTTTAGGTTTTCATATTGCTTTTATATTGTTCTTTCATACGTTTAATGACATGTACCAGTGTTTTGTGTGAACCTTAGGAACACTTTTTTTATTTTCTTTGCCAAAAAAATTTAACTCATGATTATTCACTGTCATTCTCATGCAATCCTTAAAGTCATAACCATGTTGCATTTTATCATGACAACAAAGCCTCTCTGCTCTTTTTCTCTCTCATCAATTTGTACAAACTTTTCCCGAGGAAAGGAACACATCCCCCTCAAGCTATTATTTCATCGAGACAAGTCAAATCCTTCCAACATAGGGTCAGCCATGCATCCATGGTATTATTTAGATCTAGAAAGTACAAATCTTGCCTCACGTTTCACTTATTCAGACATGCATATCATACTTTTAAGCATGTATGTGTATATTTGCATATATGCAGGTGCATCACTTGCACCTTTTTACCTCATTCATTCATATTGATTTAAAAGTATCCATGTTTGATGAGACTTTACACTCACTTACACAACCAATCTCATCAATAAAATCATAATTATATTGTCCTCTTTGCAAGATAGTGGCCAACAAAAGGGTCACTTTTATCTTTGCTCTCTTATCATTTCATCTTATCTCTTTCTAAGGAATTTCCTACTTCTCCAAGTTGTCATTTTAACAAAATACTCAGACCCTTCATCATAGGGTCGGTCATACATCCATGGCATTATTAAGTTCAAGCAAACATACTCCTTGCCTTACTTCCCTCTTACTTAGGACGTCATGTCATGCTTTCAAGCATATAAGTATATCTATGTATGTATTATGCATGTGCATTGCTTGCAAAGTTTTATATTGTTATTTCATGTTTATCTGATATTAGTATCAATCTTCTTTAAAAAGAAATTATAGTCATCCACTTGATATTCACATGGAAAATATCCCAGACATATTCAAAACTATGTTTCCTTTTCTATATGACAACAACCATCAAGACAACACTCTTGCCTAAATTTCTATAAAAGTATCCAACTACCCAGAAATACAATATGGGAAATTTCAACATTGTTCCAGGAAACAAGACAACTAATCAAGCTTCCCTTCATGCCTCAAACCATTCTTGGTCAACATACCTTTTTATAAAGGAAATCAATTTTTCTATATTCCCTCTCACTACAACTTGAGCACACCAAGCCATATTCCTATGGATACCATCTGCCTTTGGATGCCAATATGACCCATTGGTCATCTAGAAATTTCCGAACACTTCCTTTACTACATACAGAATCAAAAATTTCATTGACCATATGATCCATGACATCACCATATTTTACATCCAATAACGGACATAATAAAATCATATATGCATGTTATACACATGCTCAATCTTTTGCATATGCATTCTGGCATATCCGCGTGCCCCAAGAAATTTACCCATGCTTACAGTGCATAAGTATTACATCTATCTACCATTTGTATTCTCATGCACAGACATGTCCTACAATTACTAGGTATACACATTCTCTTATTATAGTCATGAGCATCATTAACTTGCTCATGTGTTCATACCTCTTTACCTCTCCCAGGAGGTCTAGCAATAGTTTGCATGACTCCTTTTTAATTGCTTAACTAGGTTATTCTCCAAAAACCATTTCCTTCACTCACTACAGGTCAACTAAAACTAACCTTACACATTTTCCATCAGTCCTCTAATTGTGAGGGATCATACACATATACAAGTTTTAATATTTTATTAAAGTAGTAATTATTACTGTTACAGATTCTACCAATCCATACCAACTTCCTTTAAGCACAAGAAATTTTCCATAAGGGTCTTAACCATTATATAATAAGCCATCTTAATTACAGTATATTTTGCATGCCTTAGTGTAACACACCCACTATCAATATTTTAAAAATTTTGGGGTTAATCCCCCACAAATGGGAATTCTCCAGAAACCTGCATTAGCGAAGTGCCAATCCCAGGTTCAATGTCGGGATTCGGGGTTTCTAGT
>ML784488.1:253898-277379 GCA_009831015.1 Picea engelmannii
ATATAGACACCATATTTACACAGACTGTTTGCATGTTCCTAATTGTACCATTCTAGATAGTTCTCGCTGTGCTATATACAAGTATAATTCTAGCAGTCATTACCATGACAAAAACACATGATTACCATATCCTCCAGTATAAATATGTCATTGACTGCATATAGATAAAATATACATATCTAGGTAACTCTAACAGGGTATACTCACAAGCATAGTTACAATTGCAATTATCGCGATTGGTAACATATAATCATCACATCTGCACAATCCTGGCAACAAAATTTCAAGGATAATTACAATGGTAAAAAACCCTAACAACAGTCACATATCACAACTTTTGTACAAGTTTGATAGTAGGTATTTTGATTGGTAATTAACACATCAAATACCCATATTGTAAAACAAATTGTCTAATCATCAAACAACATGCATGTCCCTGACTCATTCACACACAAATTCAACCTAAAATTATAGTTTAGTTATATAGGCTACAAAAATACTTATCTATTACAGTTGATAGTTGACCAATTGATTATGGGTGTTCGCCTTTCCACCCAAATGTAGGCTCATATGCATTCACTTTTAGCATTCTGGCCACCCCCATGACAAGCCATGATACCACTAAGGAATCTCTCTCAGGTTATCAGCAAGTTTTGAAGGTCACTCTCCTTCACTCTACTCTTGGTAGAGATTTTCCCTTACTCCCACCTAGCCCAGGCCTCTTCGAGGTTTATCATATGTCTTCCCAGCATCAATATCATAGCCCTCTTAGCTCATGTTGGGTTTTCGGTGTTCTATGGTCCAACTCAGAATCCTTCTGCGGGTTCTATGATCTTTTATATTGCACACAATTGTGCATTCCTTTCAGCAACTCCCTTCCTCAGAGGCCTGACCCTCCTCCAATTCTCTCTCTCTCCCTGCATATCTCGGCCACACGCATGACTTAGGTAGGTTCTTGACCTCTCCTTTTGTTTATTTTGTCATAAGGCAACTCATGGGTCAATCCTAAAGACCTGTGGTGATCTTTCCTACTGTCCTCTAGTTGACCGCTTCCTATCCCTTCTGACATCCCTCCATACTTCCATTCATTGGGGTGGTTGGTTTTTCAACTACCAACATCCCTCATTAACTGGTTTTTATTGAAATCTGGGATAAGGGAAGTAATATGAATAAGTCTTAAGGTCATTTAGTTTATTAGGGCCTCCTATCGTTCCACTAGTGATATCATGGCTTGTACTTTAAGGATTCATCCATCAGTCAATTGTCGACATTTACAATTAAACAATAATACATTTACAATATGTGTAAGCCATTGCATGGCAATCATAATTTATGATTAATTAAAGGCGAGGGGAAACAAGGGTGTTACAAATTCATTGGTCCACATGAATGTCTTGCCTTTGGTTCAATATGTTATGGGTGCTACAATATTGCTAAAAGTTTGAATAAATTTTTCGTTAAAAGGTGGTCAGTCCATGAAAACTTCTTACGTTTGTTATGCTTCGAGGACTAGCACACTCCAAAATTTATCTGACCTTCTTTGAATCCATATTGACTCCTTCTCCTGAGATGACAAAACCCATAAATATCAAACTTTCTTGCAGGAACCTACTTCTTTAGGTTTACATAAAGCTGATGTTTTCTCAACACATCCAATATAATTTTTAAATGTTGCAAGTGATCTTCTTTGTTGTTACTGAAAACTAGGATGTCATCAAAATAAACGACAACAAACTTACCAATATAATGTCGAAGCATTATATTCATCAACCACATGAAAGTACTAGGTGCATTGGATAGCTTGAATGGCATCACCATCCATTCATATAGTCCATCTCTGGTCTTGAAGGTAGTTTTCCATTCATCCCCTTCGTGAAACCAAATCTAGTGGTATCCACTTCACAAATCAAATTTACTAAAATATTTATCTTCGGCTAGTACATCCATCATTTCTCAAGGCATGGTATAGGAAATCGATATTTGATGGTAATTTTATTAATTACTCTACTATTAGTGCACATCCTCCATGTACTATCTTTTTTTGGAGTCAACAATGTTGGTACAACACAGGGACTCATACTTTCTCTTACCATAGCTTTTTTTATAAGTTCTATCACTTGTCGGTTGAGCTCTGCATGTTGTGTAGGACTCATCCTATAGGCTTCCTGATTATATAAAGATGATCATGGGATTAGATCAATGTGATGTTGAATATCCCTCTTTGGTGGAAAACCATCAGGTAGTTCATCGGGGATAACATCAACATATTCTTCTAGTAACTTGGTCACTTCAGTAGGAATTGGTATGTCTTCCCAGGATCCTTTTTTGCACTATTAATGCATAGCAGAATCATGTTGCCTTCGTTTATTTAACAAAATCTCTTTCTGACAACATATTCTCATATTTCCCCTCATCCTTAAGGTGCAATAGGAGGACTTTCGATCCATCCTTTAAAAAGGTGTAGGTATTATTTTCTCCATCATGCATGACTTTTCTGTCATATTGCCAAGGCCTACCCAATAACAGATGGCATTGGACTTCAGATTCAACCCCTTCTTCTCCATTCTCATCTTGGACCAAGTTTAAACTAGGTTGTTTCCCTTGCTTAGGCTCGTGCATGTTATAATTTGGGCATTCAAATGCTTGATGACCCTCTACACTACACCTGAAAAACACATAAGGTCCTCCTCAGCCACCATCGTAACCTCTACCCCTCTAAAATTATCTTCCTCATGGTTGATTAGGTTACATTGTTGGGTATTTTCTTCCTTCTCAGCTCCTTGGGATGATTCGCCTCTTCCATAGTTAAAACCACCCTGTGAGGTGGACAATGTATTACTCCTTTCTCCTTTATTCCTTTGATAAAATTTCCAGTTTTGTTTTTCCTCGTCCTTTAAGGATAATTGGTATGCCTCTTCCACGTTGTGAACCTTGTGCATGCTCAAATCATCTTGAATAAAAAATATTAAACAATTCACATACCTTGCAACAAGTTTCTCATTGATTTCTTGGTGATCCACATGAATGGACAACTGGTAAAACTCGTTTATGAGTTCCTCCACTATGGACAGGTTTTGCTTCAAGTTCTGAAATCTACAAAAAATGGATTGGGTATAGTCCAGAGGAAAAAAATTCTCGCATTTTTTTCCATCTTGCTCTAGGTCCTAATTTTGTCTTTTCCTTTTTTTTCTCTATCTTTCTGCACATGATCCCACCAGATCATGGTGTGACCCTTCAACTTGCAGGTGCATGGAAATTTCACCTTCTTTTCCTCTATAATCGACTTCCATTCAAAATTTGTATCCATGACATTCAACCAATCTATCAACTCCTCTGGTTTAAGACTCCTTGCATATTCTGAAACTTTCATTTTGATCCAATCATTTCTCCCTTCTAGAGTCAGGAGCATCCTCTCTTCAAAATGCATGCGCTCTAATTGTTCTTCTTCATGTTTTGTATGTTGATCTACATCTCCTCGGTCAGCCTCCTCATCAAAAAATTCTCTTTGAATTATTCTCTGACTACCTATTACGTTTGTAAGATATGCTACTTGTCTTTGGAGGTTTTGCATATCTCTATGCATCTGAGAAAGATACCCTGCTCTTTCTCTTCTTATACCATCCATCTTCCTACTATGATACCAGATGATGTAGCCAATAAAATTTGATTCATTCACGAGATCTAAAAAGCATGCTAACACGCGAGAATGGAATATAACTCTCTTTTATTCCTTCTCCATCCTAACTATTACAATGGAAGTTCAACCCCTTATAACTACTATATGATATTTTGAAAACAACTAATTTTAGAAAATTCTCGTATGACTCTAAAACTGGCCAATAACTAAAATCTAACTAGAGAGACACTATTTTTCAACCATCTTTTCTTATTAAGTGCATAAACTAAGAGATAAGTGATAATTACTAATTTAAAAATTCTCGTAAAAACACTAAAACCTCAATTTGAGACCTTATATGAAGGAATTTGGCCCCAGAAAAGGGTCAAAATGATGTCCGATCGGAAGCATCATATCAACATGGAAATGAACTCTTAAATATGCAACACCCTCTAAAATTTCATCCCAAACGGATAATCGAGTCAAAAGTTGTGGCCCTTGGAAATCCCCGCATCATTTATACATTGGGTGAAAGGAGATTTTAGTTTGTAGAACTACACTCTTCTCCATTTATTTCAAGATATAATACTTGGGATGAATTATTGATCTCACATCACATTTGATCATTGTAAAGGAACATGAATCAAGAAGAAAACATACTCTTAAAGGTTGGTTTGGAAATGGATCGAGGCTTATGGAAAATCATTGAAAATATCCACGATGGCCTCTCATAATATATTCATGACTCATGGCTCCAATAATGCATAGTTGTAAACAATATAAGTTTATTTTATGAAGTGATAGTGCCTTTTGAAGGTTGATCGCAATTAAATCCCTCTCTATGATGTATATTCTAAACTCTTTACAATGTAAACAATTGCTCCTTTTAGTAACTGTGGTAAATTTTTGGCAAGTTTTTTTTGGTAGTTCATTTGGACAGATGGGCTTGGGCAATAAACTTCTTGAAATCCAATGGATTATATAGATTTTATTTTTTTCCTTTTGTAGAAATAAAATTACTAGCTAGAAAACATGTTATTACTAGGGTTTAATTCCATTTTAATATATGTTGATACGGGAAAATGTCCCATAGTCAACATCACAAAGAATTCCTAATAAAACTTCCTATTAGTTGGAATGGGAACCCTCTAGATTTTAAAATAATTTTTTAAACTATATGCACAAATGCAAATGCATGTACTTAGGATAATTTAATAAGTGAAAAAAAAAATGAAACTGAAGAAAAATACAACAGAGTGGGATGGAAAATTTTCATAGCTACAACTCCATATCAAAGGTTAGCTAAAATGAAACAAGAAAATTGAAGAAAATAAACAAGATGCATGATAATAGTCTACAACTAGCAGGAATCAGAAATCATGTCCTTCAAATGCACCCCAAGAATAGAGAGAACAATCTACAACTAGCTCCATGAATACATAAGAAATCTCCTACAATGGCTAAAGCAAAGGCCTTCTCCCTCCCCTCTCTCAAGAAAAAGCATTAAACAAAAGGACACCCTTCTCAAATAGTTTGAAGTAATGATATGTTCATGTTGCAAATTCTTGTCATGTTACACCAGAGTCCACTAGGTTTTTAGTGATTTCATGGAGATATGAAAATTTGTTTGGATCCATAAGCTTAGCAAAAAATTCACTAGAATTTTATGTTTCCGTCCAACAAATTTTTTTCATAGAGAATTTTTTCAAGTGGATTAGCATCATATTGTTGAAGAAATAAATATAGTATCTAGGAAAATAAATTAATTATCCCCCAAAAAAATTATGTACAAGTGTAGTAAATGATGTGACTGATTGCCTCAAGTGCAATCTCTCTCTACTTATTTGAATAATGTGTTCTAAGAGAGATTTCGGTCTTATTCTTTAGTGAGAGAAGAAAAGATGAAGAATATGGTCTTTGGGGATGTTTCTAGGTTATATATTGTTATTGGGAAACATGAAATCCATCATTAACGTTTGGTATGAACCAAATCCATGGTGAGAAATCAATTACTTCATCCAAGTTTAGACTCATATCTACTACTAAGTGAGTATACTCCTTCAAGAATGCATGGCTAATGAATTATCATCTAGTTCCAATCTTGAATGCATAAGAGACATCATTTAATAGGTTTTCTAGTGAATCATTCCACCAAAAAGCGACAATCGTTCCACCACAACATGTATTTTACTTGAGCCTGTTTTTTTTTATAATAGATGACATATTGTCGAGGTTACTCATCCTTGGATTTTTCAGAGAAGGAAAAGAATCAACCAAACATGGATTTAGACCTCTCTTCTAAATTTCAGTGACCCTACCCAATGTAAAAGGAATCTGCAAATCTCTACAGCATGAACAACATTCACTCGTTGACTTAAAAAAATTCAAACCAACAATTTTGCATGCAATGATCCATTTCTGAGCTCTACATTTGGAAACAGTGCAATGAATCATTCATGTTCAAAAATTCCAACTCGAATCACATCAGGCATTGTTACAAAATTTAGTGGCAACTTTTTGTAGATTTTGTACAACCAAGGTCAATTTTTTTTTCATGAATTGAATTGATGACTTTAAGGAATTTTTTTTTCCATGAATTGAATTGATGACTTTAAGGAAGTTTGTTTTCCATGAATTGAGGACTTTAAGAAAGATTGAGGTATCACAAAGATATCCACATGATTTGAATTAGTGATCAGATGTGCACTAAACTCCACACTAACCAACTTCCCTACTACCTGGAAAACAACCAAGCAACCAAGAGCTCAAAAGTACATGCTACCACTACATTTGATTGTTATTGGAGATACAATAATGCTAGACATCTCTTTGTTACGTGTAAGGAGAGAGGAAACAACCAAATCTTTGTCTATGGTAGCAGGAGAAATTCAGGTGTTATTAATGGTGAATGTAACACCTTGTTTCCCCCCAAGACTCTAATTATGCACAACCTTCATATATTTATGTTATGAGGCATGTAATTATATTTTGATTTAACAAAAACACCAAATCGTTGACTAAGAAAGAATAGCTTGGACAGTACTAGTTGTGATACACCAGAGGAAATTTATGAGGTAGGGACTGATTGAATGACTGTGGGAGGAGGAGTTGAAATGTATCAGTGAGGAAAATAAGAATCTTGCACAAAAAGCCAATTTATGCTTGCAAACATAAATCTACACCTACCAACATACTAGGCTTATATGAAACCACGTGACCATTAAAGGAAGTCACAGAGTTGGTTGGGAAGTTAATGATTGTTGGTAGTTAGTCCTTACAAAGAAAAAGGTTGATTTTACAACTGAAAGAGGGATACCATGGAACTACCCCTTCAGAATGGGAATTTCATACTGTAGGTTACGTCTGCAGGAAGTCCTAGAAATCCCGAGGAGACAAAAGAAGTAGGGTGTAAAAAACAAATATACATGAGAGATGCACACAACAGGAGAGGGGGTGCAAGAGACATAGAGACAAGAAAGAGAGAATGGAGCATAGAGGCTCAAAGGTGTTGATTGAGGAAGATAAGGAAAAATAAGAGATTTTTGGAGGAAAATAGGAAGCTTGTCTAAGTTATTGATGATTACCCTGAACAGAGAAGACTTGTATCCCGAACTAGAGATTTAGTGGGCTACAACTTGTTTCTTACATGATAGAAACCAACATTGGTAAGGAGAGGTCATTGAGGGTATGCTAAGCAAAGAAGGGACTCCCTTATGCAGAGGAAATCCAATTGAGAAACCACATGATAAACCTGTGGATACATGAAGCTCAGTGGGAGGTGGCAACTTCTATTGTGTCATAGTAGGAAGGAGAGTAACCTTCTTGGATCATAAAAAACTTGGAACCCTACGAAGTCAATTTCCTTGGTGATATCATGGCTTGGCACGAGGGTGGATTTTTGTAGGAAGTTACTCAACAACAAGGCCTAAGATTGGGAGGAAAGGCGTCCTCTCTCAGTCAGTCGGATTTGGAAATTTCCTTATCAAATAAGTGTTTATTTGCATGGAAACGATTTACGAATGATATATATGAATGTGTAAATGTTTTATTTTAAAAGGGAAACACAGTTGTTTATAATCCATAGTTTGAATGCATGAAATCCAGGATACGTTGTGATGTTTACTACTGATCTGATAATCATGAAAATAAGTAAGTAAGGATTGTTTTGTACTTGAGCACCTTATATCATTATATGGAGAGCCTGTAAGTTATGCAAGATTATCCTCTTAATTTTCAATAACTTGTAATATCCTTAGAGTGGTTTCGAACCTATGAAGATCAAGGCCGAATCCTGTAGAACTAAAAAAAATGACTAAGTTCCCAATTCGGTAGTAAATCATAGAAAAATCTTGCATTAATCCAAGAGAGATCACAGCCATTGATCTGGTCGATCAAAATATCTCAACCATTCAGCACAAAAGGAACATCATCATGAACGACCGAGTGCCAGAATTGTGTGAAGTCCAACAACATTGATATTTGGTGAAAGAACGACAATCATCAATCTAATTAGATGATAGAGGAGAGATATGAGTCATTGGTCACGGTGGACTAGCTAGAGTTGACTTTCATAGGGAACTCTCGAGTGTCGTAGAAAGGATTTAAAGGAGAGACTATGAGGTTGAGTGTGGGACATAGATTTGGAAGTGGTTGAGTTTAACCTCAGTCATTGATCATCGAGGGTCCCACTAAGTAGATCGAGGGGGAAGAGTGAGATGGTGTTGACCAGGAGAGACAACATGATGATGTGTGTCAATCATTAATTGGTTGACGAGATGAGTGTGGGTCTAGATGGGTAGGAGAACCCTTGAAAATCGATTAAATCTCAATTGTTGGATGGGGATATCGGAGAGGGTTCATCATAGTAGTTTGACACACTGGAATGAAAACACTCCGAATGGGGAGGACCTCGAGCACTAATCTAGACCGTGGATCGGTGAGTGGTTGAGACTTGACAAGAGTCGTCGACTTGTTGTAGGTCCCACCTAAGCTATGAAAGGATGTGGTGATGACCTGATGATATGGCATACCAAATCAATAGTCCATGTGTCCAAGGTCGTCACAGGTGTCACCTAGGGATTGGATAATGGGACGAAGGTGGGTCACATTGAGCGAAGAGGTCCTTTGGATATTCATTTTCATTTATGGTCGTTTGACCTGTCGAGATTCTTCCTTGGGAAATTTGGGCCATAGATCCTCGATGTATCATTGTTGGAGGTGAAAGGTGGGTGATCCAGAAGGAATCTTGAACACTGACGACATGACAAGAATCGTCGATGTATTGTTGGTCGAGAGGAATATCCTTCGTTGATCTTTCGTGAGACTTTTTCAAAAGAGGAGTGAGGGCGGTCACATCATAAATGACATGACATGCCAACGAGGCAGCTAGAGTGTCTCTAGGACGACAAGTATCATTTTTTGGTTGGTTCATGAGGTTCTGGAGAGGAAAGACAATGATATAGGTTGATCTCGTCAGAGATGTGACAAGGAGATATGGATCGTTGGATCCATATGTGCCATCATCGAAATGTGGGAGGTTGGTAAGGTCACGTTCAACTAAGAAATGTTGATGATGACAGAACAATCGTCAACAACGATGGGGGTCAAAGATAACGATGACAGAACAATCGTCGACAACGATGGGGGTCAAAGATAACGATGAACATCAATCGGCGTAGGGAAGAGGTGAAACCTCCACCATAGATTTTGTGGGTCAAATCCATGTACTGTGAAGACCATTGGGAGTTGGGTGTTAACCTCTGCACCATCGTCGATGTGCTCTGAACCGTAGAGATCAAGAGCTAAGAGCCATAGGATTTGGGGAAGGTGTTCTTTGGTGGGAGTGAACCATGGGATAAGAAATCTCGACGAAAATGAGGGTGGGCCAAGGGATCGAGCCCCTAGAACGAACGTATAGGTGGAATATACCATGTTGGTTGGAACAAGTAATAAGAATCCACATGGATGCCATGTGTAAATGAGATGGTTGTTGGCCAATAAAATCCCATAAAACTTTGAAAGGCTATAACTTTTAATCTAGAGTTTAGTTTTGAGAAAACATATAGTCACTGGAAATATCTCGACGAGTAGAACACGTTGGTAATCATATAAAGGAGTTTTGGAATGATTATAAGAAGTGAAATTTTAGTACTCCATCTCTTAGAAGGAACTTAGGGTATTGGGTGTGTTACAAAGTGGTATTAGAGCAGAGTTCAAACTCTAGGCTTGAATGGGTAACCAAGACTGCTTAAGATTGTTTAAAAACGATTTTATGTCATCTAGAATTATTTCTTTTAAGATACTGACATAAAATGATAATGATAATTGTTGTTTCAACACGTAGGATGAATTGAAAAATCACAGAGGTTAATGGTGCAACGTAGTATGGATGACACCTCGCACATTAGAGATGAAAATTATGATGGTCGGAGGGACAGAGAAACCCCTCCATATTTGATGGCCACTGTGAGAAGTCTGAAGGCGGATAAGGAGAGACTTATGAGAGCCCATGTTTAACATGCAGAGTTGAATGTAGTTCTACTTCAAAGCCTATCTAAAATTCAAAAACATATACAACAAGGCCCTAGCAATGAAAAATTACAGTAGTCGGAGAGGTTGAAAACCACTTTAGATGCTCATAAGAATGGGTTGGATCACAACAATGAGGGAATGAGTTCTTCTATAAGGAAGCATCGGGGTACCAAGAAAGGCAAATTGAGTGGAGGCGTTTCCATGGAGTCCTCTAGATGGAAGACTAATTCGACAGAACAATCCAGTAGTGGCACAAAATCCAACATTCCTAAGAAGAGAAAGAGAAATAAATCTCAGAGTTTTCTGACTGGAGAATTCAAGAAGGCTAAGTTTCCTACCTTTGATGGTGAGATAAAGAAAGGAGAAGAAGTTGAAGCATGGTTGTTTGGTTTGAAAAAGGACTTTCGAGTACATAATTATTCTGACGATACTAAGGCATAAATTGTAGTATTTAACATAAATGGAGGGGCTTCCATTTGGTGAGAAGACCTCAAGGAAATCAAAGGGATAAAGGAAACAAAATTGACATGGAAACAATTTGAGAATTACTTTTGTAAAGCTTACCTATCTGAAAAGTATTATGATGACATGATAAAGGAATTCCATGAGCTTAAGTTGGGACAACTTACTTTGAATGAGTATGCAAAAAGATTTATGGAGTTGTTGAGGTATGTTCCCTACATTAAGGATGAGAAGGTGAGAATCCAGCGTTTTATTATTGGTTTACCACAGTCCTACCAAGATCAAATTGAGTTTGATAAGCCCAAGATGTTGGAGGAAACCATTTGGAAGGCCAAATGTCGTTACGATCAATCTAAGCATAAGCATGATTCTTCCAAAGATTGGAAAAGGAAGGAAAAGAGTGGATTCCAGAAGAAGGGATTCAAGTCTTTTTCCCATAAGAATTTTGAGAAGGATGCACAGTTGGGTCAGCCAAGCATGAGTGTGCATCAACAAAATTTTCCATCTAAAAGTAGGAATAAACTAGCAGAATAGGAAAAGGAAATAACATAGGATCCCAAGAAAGGACCTTTGCAATGTCAGGAATGTGGAGAACCACATATATTGAGAGATTGTCCCCACTGACAGCATGACAATCGAAGAGTGTATAACGTGCAGGAGGCAGATACAGTCAATGATGTAGCTAAGAGTGTGTCAAGAATCTATGCAGTGGTAGAAAATCGACAAGCAGACCACCAAGCCTTTGTGGTGGAATTGGAAGGTATTATTACTAAACGACCAATATTTGTCTTAATTGACCCAGGATATAATATTAGTTATATTTCACCTCAAGTAGTTGAGAAATGTTCATTACAAAGAAAGAAGAACACCAAAGTGTGGTTAGTTCAGTTAGCCATTGGAATAAAGAGGAAAGTGGCAAAGGTAGTTGAAGCTTGTCCAATTGGGATGGATGGATTTCAAACCCAAGCGGTACTGAATATCCCACCCCTTGATTCATATGACGTGATTATGGGAATGTATCGGTTAGCTTACCATAAGGAAAAATTAAACTATTATGAGAAAAATTTAGAATGTGAAGATGAGGAAGGAAATACAAGAATTATGCAAGGCATTCAGAAGTTGGTCTTCGTGAGACAAATATCAGAGTTGCAACTTAAGAAGTTTAGTAGAAAGGGGTTTCCCTTGTATGATATAGAATTATTAAACTCGGTAGAAGGAAAGGAGTTGAAGGCTAAAGATCACCTAGTGTTATGGGAGTTCAAAGATGTGTTTCCTGAGGAGGTGCCTGGATTACCTCCAAAAAGAGATCTTGATTTTTCAATCAATCTCGTGCCTGGAGCAGTGTCAGCATCGAGAGTTCATTATAGGATGAGCACACCAGAGTTGGTGGAACTGAAAATTGAAGTTGAAAAAAATGTTGGACAAGGGTTACACCAAGCTAAGTGTGTCTCCATGGGGAGCACCAACATTGTTTGTAAATAAGAAATATGATACCTTGATACTATGCATCGATTATAGGTAGATGAAAAAGATGACCATAAAAAAAAAATACCCTTTTCCTTGAATAGATGATCTCTTTGATCAACTCAGAGGGGCTATAGTTTTCTCAAAGATAGATTTGAGGTCAAGATATCACCAAGTCATGAATAAAGATGAGGACATCCACAAGATAACCTTTAGGACAAGGTATGGGCAGTATGAGTTTGTTGTGGTTCCATTTGGGCTTACAAATGCACTAGCTACATTCATGTGTTTGATTAATAGTATGCTCAACAATTATTTAGACAAGTTTGTCTTAGTATTTGTGGACGACATTTTGGTGTATTCCAAAAACCAAGATGAGCATGAAGAACACCTCAGAATGGTGTTACAGGTGTTAAGAGAACATTAGTTGTACGCTAAGCTCATAAAGTGTGATTTATTTAAAAGGGAATCCAATATCTAGGCCATGTAATCTCAGTTGAAGGAGTGGTAGTAGACCCTACAAATATCAAGGAAATCATGGATTGGCCTACACCTAGAAATGTGATAGAAGTAAGATCCTTCATGGGATTGGTTGGATATTACAAAAGGTTCATCAAGGTATTCTCCAAGATCGGTAACCCTATTACTTCATTACAAAGGAAAGGGAAGAAGTTTGTGTGGTCACCATAGTGCAAAGATAGCTTCCAACAACTGAAGCAACTATTGACTAATGCCCTTGTTTTAAAGATTGCAGACCCTGAAAAAGACTTCAAGGTTTTCACAAATGATTTCAAATAAGGACTCAGTCGAGTTCTCATGCAAGAAGGACAAGTGTTTTTTTATGAATCATGTAAGTTGAACGAACATGAGCAGAAGTACCTCACCATTGATCTAGAACTTGCAACAACTGTACATGTGTTGAAGATGTGGAGACATTACTTGCTCAGGAGGAGATTTATCCTCATGACTGACCATTGTGGTCTGAAGTATTTATTTGACCAGTCGAGGTTGAATGCTAGATAGGTCAGTTGGATGGCTTTGATCAGTGATTTTGACTTCAAAATAAAACACATAAAAGGAAAAGAGAAAAAAGTGGTCAACGTGCTCATTCAAAGCATTCAAACAGTGCACTTAGCAACAACAAGTGTAGGAAAGTGTGACATTCAACAAAGGATTAATACCCTCTTGACGAAAGACAATTTCTTCAATCAAGTGAAGGAAATGTTGCAACAAGAACCTAGGGAAAAGAGGTATGAAGGATATCAACAAAGGTTTGATAGCCTGTTGTTGTACAATGACAGGTTGTACGTTCCTAATTCAACAAATTTGAGGTGCTTGATTATGGACGAGTTCCCTAAAATACCATATGTAGGTCACCTTGGTTAGCAAAAAATGGTGACAATAGTTAGACACCTATATTATTGTCCTGGAATGAAACAAGACATTGTGAAGTGTTTGGAGTGCCAAAATGTAAAAGTTGAGCATCAAGACCCTGCTAGACTATTGCAACCCTTCCATATACCAAAATGGAAATGGGAATTGATTTCCATGGATTTTATCACAGGTTTACCAAATACAATAAAAAAAACATGATGCAATCATGGTTGTAGTAGATAAGTTGAGCAGGAAACTCATTTCATTCCCATAAAATCTACTTTTAAAGGCATAGACGTTGGCAATGTATTTATGAAAGAAATATTTAGATTGCATGATTTTCCTAAAACCATAATCTTAGACAGAGATGCTAAGTTCACCTCGAACTTCTTGAGAATATTTTTTGTTGGTTTATAAACGTAATTGGAATTTACCACAACCTACTATCCTCAAATAGGTGGTCATACTGAAAGGATGAACAAAGTGTCAGAATATATGTTACAGATGCATGTTATGCAACCTCCCAAGCAGTGGGAAGAATACCTACCCTTGATAGAGTTCACATACAACAATGGTTATCAAGAATCATTGAAGATGAGCCCATTCTAGGTTTTGTATGGAAAGAAGTGCAGAGTTCTAATTAGTTGGGATAGTCTTGTGGATAAAATTGTGCCTGGAAAAAAACTACTAAAGGAAATGGAATAGACCATAGTTAAGATAAGGAAGAACATGAAGGTTGACCAGGATAGACAAAGGAGCTATGTTGATATAAAGAGAACCCCCAGAGACTTCAAAATAGGAGACCACATGTATATTTGGGTGAAACCAAACAGAAGCTCCCTGAAAATGAGGATGTGTGCTAAGTTGGCTCCCTGATATTGTGGACCATTTGAAATACTAGAGAGAATAGGACCAGTAGCATACATACTTGCTTTACCACCTACTATTAAATAAAATAATGTATTTCACGTGTCTTTGTTAAATAATTATGTACATGACCCTAATCATGTTATTCATTGGATTGTAGTACAGGTGGAACCAGAGGGAGAATTCCAGCCAGAACCCCAACGTGTCCTGGATAGGAAAGAAACAATGCTCTGAAACCGAGCCATCGCACAAGTCGAGGTCAATAGAATCACTTTGGAGAACATAAAGCTACATGGGAGCTGGAAGATGCCATGAGATTGGCATACCCACTTTTATTTACTGTATGATTGTATATACATGGTGTTTTAAACACCGAGGACGGTGTTTATTTAAGGGGGAGGGGAATGTAACACCCTATTTTCCCCCAAGACTGTAATTATGCACAACCTTCATATATTTATGTTATGAGGCATGTAATTATGTTTTGATTTAATAGAAACACCAAAGCGTTGACCGAGAGAGAACAACCTTGACAGTATTGGCCATGATACACCATAGGAAATTGATGAGGCATGGACTAATTGAACAATTATGGGAGGTGGAGCAAAGATGTATGAGTGAGGAAAATAGGAAGATTTTACAACAAGCCAATTTATGCTTGCAAACATAAAGCTACACCTACCAACATACTAAACTTATATGAAATCATGTGACCATTAAAGGAAGTCGTGGAGGTGGTTGGGTAGTTAATGATTGTTGGCATTTGGTCCTTACAAAGAAAAAGGTTGTCTAAACAACTGACAGGGGGATACCATGGAACCACCCCTTCAGACTGGGAATTGCAAACTGCAGGAAGTCCCAGAAATCCCAGGAGTCGAGAATTAGGGCATCAAAAATATATATATGGGAGAGACACACACAACAAGAGAGGGGGTGCAGGAGACCCAAAGACGAGCAAGAAAGAACAAAGCACATAGGTTCAGAGGTGTTGATTGAAGAAGAGAAGGAAAAAGAAGAGATTTTTGGAGGAAAACAGGAAGCTTGTCTGAGTTATTGATGATCACCTTGAATAGAGAAGACCTAGATACCGAACTAGATATTTAGTGGGATACAACTTGGTGCTTACTTGACAAAAATCGACATTGGTAAGGGGATGTTGTTGAGCGAATATTGAGCAAAGAAGTGACTCTCTTGTGTTGAGGAAATCCATTTGAGAAACCACCTAATAAACCTGTGGAGACCCTAAGCTCAATGCGAGGTGGAAACTTTTGTTGTTGTAGAGGAGGAAGGAGAGTAACCTTCCTGGATCATCACAAACTTGGAACCCTGCTCAGTCAATTTCCTTGGAGGTATCATGGCTTGGCGTGGGGGTGGCTTGTTGTAGGAAGTTACTCAACAAAAAGGACTTAGGTTGGGAGGAAAGGCGTCCTCTCTCAGTTAGTCAGATTTGGAAATTTCCTTATCAAATAAGTGTTTATCTGCACTTAAACTGCTTACGAACGATATGTGTGTGTGTGTGTGTGTAAATGTTTTATTTTCAAAGGGAAACAAAATCGTTTATAATCCATGGTTTGAATGCATGAAAGTCGGGATATGTTGTGATGTTTACTACTAATCTGATAATCGTGAAAATAAGTAAGTATGGATCGTTGCGTACTTGAGCACCTTGTATCCTTGTATGAAGAGATTGTAAGTTATGCAGATTATCCTCTTAAGTTTCAATAACTTGTAATAGCCTTAGAGTGGTTTCTAACCCTTGAAGATCAGGGTCGAATCCTGTGAACTCAAAACAAAATGACTAAGTTCCCAAGTCGGTAGGGAAATCAAAGAAAAATATTGTATTAACTCGAGAGAGATCACAGTCGTCGATCTGGCCGATCAAAATATCTCAACCATTCGTCGATGAAGGAACATTGTTGTGAATGATCAAGTGCCATAATTGTTTAAAGTCTGACAACATTGATAGTCAGTGAAAGAACGAAAGTCATCGATATGATTAGATGATAGAAGAGATATCTCAGTCGTTGATCACGGTGGACTAGTCGGAGTGGACTTTCAGAGGGAACTCTCGAGTGTCATAGAAAAGATATGAAGGAGATACTTCAAGGTTGAGTGTGGGTCGTAGTTCCGGAAGTGAGAAATTTTAACCTCAACTGTTAATCATCAGGGGTCCCACTTAGCAGGTTGAGGGGGAAGAGTGAGATGGTGTTGACCATGAGTGTCAGCATGATGATGTGTGCCAATCGTTAATTGGTTGATGAGATGAGTGTGGGTCTGGTTGGATAGGAGAACCCTGGATGATTGATTAAATCTCTAATGTTGGTCGGGGAAATTGTAAGTGCATCAACATCATCCATCGAAGAGGGTTCATCGGAGTAGTTTGATGGACTGGAATGAAAACACTCTGAACGGGGAGGACTTCAAGTGCTAATCCAGTCTATGGATCGGTGAGTGGGTGAGACGTGACGATAGTCGCCCACCTAAGCTAAGAGAGGATGTGGTGATGACCTGATGATGTGGCCTGCCAAATCGGTAGTCCATGTGTCCAAGGTGGTGATAAGTGTCACCCAGGGATTGACCAATGGGATGAAGTCAGGTCCCATGGGGAAAAGAGGTCCTTTGGATCTTCATTTTCATTTATGGTTGTTAGATCTGTCGAGGTTTGTCCTGGGGAATTTTGGCCCATATATCCTCGACATATTGTTGTCAGAGGTGAAAGGTGGGTGAGTCAGGAGGAAGCTCGAACATCGACGACACGGGCATTAGTGACAGGCAAGAACCATCAATCTGTCGTTGGGTGAGAGGAATATGCGTTGTTGATATTTTGTGAGACTCGTTCAAAAGAGGAGTGAGGATGGTCACACCATAAATGATGTGGCATGCCATCAAGGCGTCCAGAGTGTCCTTGGGACGACAATTATCGACCATTAGTTGGTTGACCAGGGTCTGGAGAGGAAAGACAATGATATCTGTTGATCTTATCGAAGATGTGACGAGGATATATGGATCATTGAATCGAGATGCGTCATCGTCGGAATGTGGGAGGTTGGTAAGGTCACGCTCAACTGAGAAATGATGATGTCGACAGAATAATCACTGACGACAATGAGGGTCGAATCTAACCATGACCATCGATTGGCAGAGGGAAGAGGTGAAACCTCCACCATAAATCTTGTGGGTCACATCCATGTACTGTGAAGACGATTAGGATCTAGGCGTTAACCTCTGCTCCAATTGATATCATTGATGTTCTCTGAATCGTAGAGATCAAGACATGAGATCCATAGGATTTGGGGAAGTTTCTCTTTGGTGTATCGTCATTGTAGTTTTGTTAGTGGGAGTGAACCATGGGATAAGAAATCCCAACGATGACGAAGGTGGGCCAAGGGATCAGGCCCATGTAACGAATGTATAGGTGGAAACTACCACATTGGTTGGTATGAGTAATAATCAACCATGTGGATTCTACGTGTAAATGAGTTGGTTGTTGGCCAATGAAAGCCTAGAAAAATTTGAGAGGCTATAAATTTTAATTCAAAGCTCAGTTTCGAGCAAACTTATAATCTTCGGAAAGCTCTCGACGAGCAGAAAACGTTGGTAAACATACAAAGGAGTTTTGAAATGATTAGAAGAATTGAAATTTTAGTACTCCATCACTTAGAAGGCACTTAGGGGATTGGGTGTGTTATAGTGAAATTGGAATTGAAGTTGCATTCTTTAACTAGGTGGGGGAGTGCTTGCATACTGAACCAGTAGTTATAAGCCCTTCAATTTCATGTACAATGTTTCTTTTGAAGACACTCTCATGTTCGAGGATGTTTGCCTGGACAACCAATTATATGTTTGTTCGGTGTAACAATTTTTTTGCAACGTGGTTACAACGCTCACAAACTAAATCCTACAAAGTACCAACCTATGCATTTGGAAACCAACGAGGCTTCTTATTTGTGGATGGGAGCATCCTCGTTCAACACTAATTCATCCAATATTAATTACTATTAAATGGGATCTAAAGGCTTCTCTTTCCATGTGCATAATGAACAATTATTTTAGACAAAATCAACTAAACCTCAATTGTGGAATTGCAAGAACTCGTGATATCTTGAAATTTCCCAGTTACCTATCCTCCAAAATCCATAACTTCATCACATAATCGCCTATTGGTGAAACTTTTTTTGCGTTTTGAAGAGGACAAATGGAGCTTTCCAACTAATGGTTGCATGAACCCTTTCAACATTAAGTGCATGGATTTTATTACCTGTGAATCTCATGTTGCCTTAACCGTAATATTAATTTTAAGTTTTTTTTTTCTTTTTTTCCCAGATTCAACTTCACAATTGATTCAATTTACATCTTTTGGGCAGTTGTAAATTACATGTTTGATTGCTACTTGGGGGTTGTACTATTCATTCAATCTAAGTTCCTCTTGTAGCTATTTAGTTTTCATATCTATAAGTCTCAGAATCCAATTCTTAAAGTTTTGTTACCTTTGCAATCCTTGAAAACCCAAAGGAAATGTCTTTTGGAGATCAAAATGACACTTCAACCAAGATCTCAAATTCTTATCCATAGGAATTTTTTAATGAAAGTCCAAGTCCCTCTAGGAGCATTGCTTTGTCCAAAACAAGTTATATATGTTGCTTAATCTTTCTAGAAGTAAACTATGTGTCAGTTTATGAAAAGTCCTACTAAGTGGACACTTTACCCATCATCAGGGACAAAGAAAGCTATAAAAATAATGAACTAAGAGCTAGTAAGGAAATTTAAAGAGACCAAGATGAAATAAGGGATAACCCATATTTAATATTTTTTTCTCTATTTATTATTTTTATCCAAAAATATTAAACAACATGTTGATTGAATGTGAAAAATTGCACTTTAAATTATATTTGTTAGTCTTAGATATATATTATACAGACTTTCAATGAATTAAAAGATGCCAACAAGATTCGCAAGCAGTTGAAGTATTGTAATGTTGAAAAAGAGTCCATTAGCCATTGGTGCACTTCAAACCCAACACTTATTGAAAGGATCTACTCTACTCACAACTCAATTCTGACCCAACTTGTGATACAAAACAACTTTTGAGACTTATACAAGCTTGCAAAATACATCTTAACATGTTAGAGTCATTTAAATAATCAACTGCAAACATTCAATAACTAGCATACCCCTGAAGCGAGAAAAAGGGAATATCGAAAAAAACTAACACGTTTTTTTTATGACAATCATATTTAGTGAGAAAACAAACTATGAAACAAAAATAATATAGAAAAGTGAATAGAAAATATTTTTTTACAAATATATAACAAAAACACAAGATGTTACATGTGTATTTTTTAATTCTAAATATCATGTAAAACTATTTAAAATATTATAAATTTTGGAGAAATTATCTTAAAGCTATTTAAAATATTATAGGTTTTGGAAAATTTATCTTAAAGCTAATAAGACTAATATCTCGGAAACCATTATCTCATAACTATTCAATAACTTACATATTATTAATGTTCCAACTATCCATTTATTAGGGGATATTAATCATTTAGGCTAATATAATCTGGGCTAGGCCAACATTGTCACATCTATCTTGAATGGGTTAGGCAAATCGCTTCCCATAATCACAACGTATTGTCGAACTGGACAAATTGGGGATATCATGAACAAATTCCGGTTACAAGGGAGTGCAGCTATTCGACTGTATTTCACAATAATGAAGGGGAAAGGCCTAATATCTAACACAAAAATCTTTTGGGAGAATTTGTTTTGAAGGGACTTCATTGATTGTCGCAATCAAGTAACACACAAAGGAAACGGAAAGCCAAACTAAAACCAAAATGGAGATGCGGGGTATCGAACCCCGTACCTCTCGCATGCAAAGCGAGCGCTCTACCATGTGAGCTACATCCCCTTTCTATAAAACAAAAGCCAATGTACCTATCATGATTTATATGTTTCCAGCGTTTTTTCATAATTGTAAATGCATACATGCTAAACAAAAATGAGACATGCTATGCAATACAAAGATTAAAAAACAGAAACTCCACAGATTATGCTTTCTCAAAATTTATTAAACGCTAAAGAATAATCAATTTTCTGAGGGTTAAACCTCTCTCAAATTTTCATCTCAATCTTTCTTGAAAATACGATGTTTGGTAATCCCTTTCATTAATATGAGAGAAAATTAATTTGAATTATTTATTTTCAATGTTATATGTATGTATTTTAGTATTTTCACTTGGCGTTGAGTTGAAATAGACATATTTATTTGTTATTATTAAAAATGTTATATCTCATTACATTATAGAATATACCACATCTTAGTCATATTAAATTATAGAATATGGTTATTGAGATACTCATGAATTTATTTAATATCATTTTGTTAATGTTTTATTTTTCATAAGCTATTTCCAATATGTTTATATAAATATTTAAAAGATTTATTTCAATTTTTGGGTTTAAACATTGAGAGAGGTCAAATATTTAAGTGTAAATATTTTTGACAATGTAAAGAATTAAGCTTTCTCCTTCGAGAGATTTGATCTCTCTTCATGCTTGATATATTGGGGGTTAAGATGAATCTAGGTTGGTTATTATTAAAGAAAAATACTTTCTAGGATATTTCTCTTACTAAACAAGAAGGGCCCAAGGGAGCACCCAAAGACGTCCTTGTACGGAAATTAATTATAGAGTCCAAGCCTGAATCAAAAGTAGAGCCTATAGAAGCATATGAAGAAAAGTCTCAGGAAGAGAATCAAGTGGAAGAAAAAGATAAGGAACTAAATGACTCAAAGGAACACCATGTTGAAGAGTCCAAGCAAGAAGAAACATGAGCTAAGGTTGATGTATATCACCACCCACACCACCTGGAGAAACAACATTCATCAAACCAAGGGTGTGAGTGTCAAAAAACTTATGGACCAACATGGAACCAAAAAAGAAACTAGTATGGAGAACATGGAAGCCTAACAATGCTACATGGAGATGTTAGAGTAGGAGAGTGAACCCATGACACGAAAGGAGAAACCAAAATCAATATTGAGGTGGAAAGGAAGCATTTGGACCTCATGTTCACATTTCACTAGGATGGATGGATGATCGCGCTTGGTACCAATTGGCTACATTACTTAGTCGATCATATTGTATGGCTTCTTCCCATTTTGAGGATGAAACATGAGAAGGGGGATGGAATGTAGTGTAACTATAGGGGATAATATGGGTCATCTATGGAGGTACCCAAGGGGAATAATAATAGATAGGTGGCTATCTATTTCTATGTATGAAGGCTATTTCTAAATGCAGTAGTGCGAAAGTAATAAATATAAGAAGGATTACTAGAAGGTTCCACGTATTAGAAAGTCCCTTCAGTAAAATGTTCCTAGGAGGTAAATAGTACCATATAAAGAAGTAGAAGCAATGTAATGAGAGTATTGTGAAGAATATTGTAATTGTAGCAAACATTTATTGTGGAGTGTTTTTCTTCCTTAAGGAATAATCAATGGTGTTACCCTACCTCAAGGTTTTATCTATAATTCTTGTGTGTTCATTATTTTGTTATCTATTTTGTAGATATGTTATATTCAATTTAATGTCTAACATCTATTTCCATATCTATTGATGATCCGTCGGGGTCTTTTAATGACTTATGGTTGAGTTTTAATTTTGCATGCATTAATTAACCATTTTGAGAAAACTTAGTGAAGAATGAGGAAAGAAAAGGAATTATAACAGCCATATACATAAGTGTAGATCTGAAATGCAATAAAAGACAGCAAACCATAACACGCAGATTGATAACGGAGTTCGACACAACTTTGCCTACGTCTCCGGGCCTTTTTCTCTGTGGGGGAGGCTTCTTTATTTCTGTTCAAATGCTCAAAAGTACATCGCTGCAATGCCAAATGGCTACAAGACTGATCTGGTCATGTTCTTCCAGATCTCTAGAACCATGCAAAGAAAACGACACGCAAAACGGACGTCCGGAGCTCCCAGAAATGGTCCGACAGCGTCTCCTCCTCAAAAGCTTCTCTGCCTCAAAATGGCTTTGGCTTGGCTTCTCCTAAGCATTATTCTGCTCTGAATGCCCTCCTATAGCCTCAAACAGGCCTGGGTTGTATAGCTGGGAAGTTGGTTGCTCATCTCCAACTTCCTCCCAAAATTTAGGCTTCAAAACTACCCAATAACTCCCAAAAACCATTAAAAATAGGCTTAATTACCATTAAAACCAAAAAATTGGTTATAAAACCCACTTTATAGTTATAATATGGGTGTAGCCCCCTTCAATGGTGTGCGCCCATTTACTCCCAGTCATATGAGGGTTTACATGACCACGGGATGGGGTTTAGCCCCCAGCCCTCTCCTTTATGCGCCATAATACCATACAATATATTTAATATTGTGGGTTTTATAACATAAGAAATAATGTGGCGCATTGGTAAAGAACCATTTCTTAAGTTGGTGGGATTGGTGGTGGTCATGGGTTCAAATCCCATGGACCCCAAAACAATTTTTGAAACATGCAACTTCAACTGATGACTGGGTGCCACGTGGATGCCCATGACTGGGCCACGTGGCATCTCCCCATTTGACGGATTAATGCCACTTGTCAGTTTTTGACTGGTCCAATTGCCTGCCACATGTCTGCCTTGTCAACGAACCTATCCAATCACCATCAACCATAGAGTTCCACATCATCTCCTGCACAGTCAGCATGCTGATTTCATCAACATTGACTTTTTGACCAGTTGACCTTTGACTTTTTACCTGTTTGGGCTTCAGATCAGAACACGATAACTTTCACATACGGAGCCTGTTTGACAAAGTAAATATACCGCTGGAATCAGGAAGACAAGACAGACGCAATGGTGTTGGTTTCGTTGGATTTTGAGCACTTTAATTTTTGAGCATTTTTCAAGCCCTATCAGGCTTCTGGATCCGATTTCGGATCACACCTCCCCACAATAAGACCTTTTGGTCCCCAAAAGGTTACTAACCAGTCAACAAGCTCGGGATAGGCCACCTAGCTTGCTCTCTGTCTCTGAACTCTGTCCTGTGCACCTGTCTCATCAAGATCAACTGTAACACAATCATGACAACTGACAGTATATTGTTAGCCATTTGAACCCTGTTACATCTTACTGAAGCCACTATCATCCATGTAGAAA
>ML784488.1:298048-314169 GCA_009831015.1 Picea engelmannii
AGCACATTGATTAGATTCATTTTGATGTTTGATTGCATTTTGAAAGGCTTGGTATGCTAAAGTAATGCATGTGTAAGGAATGGTATTTCATTTATGAGTAAATGAACTTGATTGTTAGTATGCACAACTCTGAAATTGTTTGTGAACCACTACAAGTGTGCAATGAAAATATAATGTGCATGAGAACTAACAATTTGTTGGCTAATTTGAGAGTAAATTGTAGGAAGAAAGGTCTTGCACATGGTTGTGTTGTAAGCCCACAAGGAAGACCAATACCTACTGGTTATGAAAGAGCCAAAATACCATGAGAAACAAATCTCATGCTTGTGGGATTTGGTTCCTATGTGGAACATATCGGAAAATGAAAATGTGAAATTTAAAATCTGTGGGTGACATATTTGAAAGAAATCTGATTAAAATTGATGATAACATCTCACGAATTTATGTATGCATGTTATACAAGTGAGATGAAAAGAAAATATGTCCAGGGACGATAGATGATGGTTGTCAAAGATGGAAAACATGGAGAAAGGCTATTGTAATGACATGAGAACCCTGTGATAAGCCATTATTCCCATATAATGATGTGTCATGGTGACATGGGTAAAAGGAACGCTTTCGACAAAGCAAGTGTGAGGGACACCTCAGCTGTAAGACTAATCAAAGTCTTTAAAACTCTTTTTGTGTGAGAAATCTTTGGCAAACAAGATGGATCACCCGAGGTATTGTATAACAGAGAAGGGGATGCTTGAGCTTAGGCATGGAGGGTGAGTGACCGCAAGGAAGAGGAGACTCCAATACTTTTTGTAATATGTTGAATTTGATCATGCACACAATGGGTATGGAAAGAAAAACAATGAGCCAAGTTAATGAGACATCCATATGGATGCAAATCCATAAACTACATAGATAAGTGTTATGCTGATTGTAAATTCCCTCTTGAGTTATGAACATTAATAAAATGTTTATGCATGGAATGATGAATTTACATGCTTGTTGTTCTAAATTGTCATAGGCATGTGCTAAATTCTAAGAGTCTGGGAAAGGACTAGACCAAGAAAAGGAAAATGATGCTAAAGCAACTAAAAGATGAAGTCATGGAAGGTGTTGCTGAGAAGAACACCAAGGGAAATGTTCCTTTAAGGGGGAGGGGATTGTAACACCCCTATTTCCCCTAGCCTGTAATTAATCATAAATTATGATTTCCATGCAATGACTTGAAAATATTGTAAATGTATTATTGTTTGATTGTAAATGTCGATAATTGACTGATGGGTGAAGCCTTAAAGTACAAGCCATGATATCACTAATGGAATGAGATACGGACCTAATAAACTAAATGACCTCAAGCCTTATTCATATTACTTCCCTTAGCCCTGATTTCAATACAAATCAGTTGATGAGGGAGGTTGGTAGTTGAACAACCAACCACCCCAATAAATAGAAGTATGGAGGGCTATCAGAAGGGACAAGAAGCAATCGACTAGAGGATAGTAGGAAAGATCACCACGGGTCCCTAGGATTGAACCACGAGTTTCCTTCTGACAGAAGAAATAAAAGGACAAGTCAAGAAATTTCATAAGTCATGCATGCAACCAAGATATGTAGGGAGAGAGAGAGAGAACTGGAGAAGGGTCGGGCCTCTGAGGAAGGGAGATGCTGAAAGGAATACACGAGTGTGTGCAATATAAAATATCAGAGAACCCGTAGAATGATTCCAAGCTAGAGCATAGAAGATTGGAAACCTGACCTAAGCTAAGTGGGTCATGAGCTTGATTGTGGGAAGGAATATAATAAGCCTCGAAGAGGCCTAGGCTATGTGGGAGTAAGGGAAAATCTCTACCAAGAGTAGACTGAAGGAGAGTGACCTTCAAATCTTGTTGATAACCTGAGAGAGATTCTCTAGTGGTATCATGGATTGGCATGGAGGTGGCCAAAATGATAAAAGTGAATGCATCTAAGCCTATTGTTGGGTGGAAAGGCGAACACCCACAGTTAGTTGGTCAACTATCCACCGTAATAGATAAGTATTTTTGTACCCTGTATACTAAACTATAACTTAAGGCTGATTTTTTTTGTGAATGAGTTAGGGACGTGCATGTTGTCTTATGATTAGACAATTTGTTTTACAATATGGGTATTTTATGTATTAATTACTAGTCGAGATACCTACTATTAAACTAGTACATAAGTTGTGATATGTGACTGTTGTCACGGGTTTTTATCGTTGTAATTATCCTTGAAATTTTGTTGCCAAGATTGTGCATATGTGATGATTATATGTTACCAATAGCGATAATTGCAATTGTAACTATGCTTGTGAGTATATCTTGTTAGAGTTACCTAGATATGTACATTTTATGTATATGTAGTCATAAGCATATTTATACCAGAGGAGTTGGTAATCGTGTGTTTTTGTCATGGTAATGACCGTTGGAATTATACTTGTACATATAGCACTGCGAGAACTATCTAGAATGGTATAGTTAGGGGCATGCACAAAGTCTGTGTAAATATGGTTTTTATACGATCCTTACTTGTGTGTGTGTGTGTGTATTTGGCGTTATGTATATCCTCGCACACATGTGAAGATTTTCCCATATAGTTCACGAATATCAGGACTGGAATTATGGCCCGATGTGATTTAGTTCGGGCTAGAAATATCCTGTACGAGTATGGACTATTCATAGTCTGACATTCTGGATTAAAACGAATAAGGGAGAAAGCTTACATGTACGATGGTAACATGTGTCAACCTATATTTGGTTGAGACAATAGAGGGTATGTTCCCTTATGGAGTTCAAATCTTGTAAGTGCTTTAATAGGGGGAGTGAGTTTGTAGGCTGCAGAAAAGGAATGTTGGGTGTAAGTCTAGGCATCAGACTTAGAAGAATGACAGGTCCATAGAGACTAGAAAGGTGATATGAATGGGTCCACAAAGACTAGAAAGGTGATATGAATGGGTCCACAGAGACTGGAAAGGTGATATGAATGGGTCCAAGAGTCTGCCAACATGCGGACCCAACAAACTCAGAAAATAATCTAAGTGTTGAGTGTTAGAAGAGAGGAAGGGACTCAGATGAGCCTGCAAGTCCAACAACCCACAAAATTGACATAATCACCAAATAATCCAAGTGTGTGACTTCTCAGATGAGCTTATGGAGTGGAGGTACATAATTGTACATCTGTGAGTCCACATAGGTGAAAAAATAGTTAAGTGTTGACACTTATCAAATGAACTTATGAAAGGGAGGAACAAAGTTATGTGTCTGCAAGTCCACGAATGAAAAAGAGGTTAAGTTTTGGTGGCGGGTTCATGAAAAGTATGAATATAGGACACAAGTCTGCAAGATCACCACCCGCTAGTCCGTGAATATAGTGAGGTTCCTAGGTATGGTAGAATACGGGGGCCACAGAAAGGAAAAGCATATGGTGCATGGCATGGATTTCCAACAAGGCGGCTAGGAATCCATTAGGACAACATATATCCATTACTGACAGGATAACGAGCTACATTGGATTCCACCATGGTAGGCCAGGGTAGTGCCACATTATGACTCAGGTGAATCCATGCCAATTGGAACAAACAATGAAACATCACGTGGATTCCATGTGATAGTAAGAGATATTATGTCTATGTAAACCCAAGAACCTCGAGAGGCCATAGATTTCATTCTAGAGCTCAGTTCTGAGTGAAATTATCGACCTTGGAAAGCTCTTGATGAGCAGAAGAGGATGGTACTCTGATAGAGAAGATTTAAGGTTGTTAAGAGAAGCAAAAAATTTAGTACCCCGTCCCTTAAAAAGGTACTTAGGGGGTTGGGCTTGTTACAGAAGCCGAGGAAAGTTTTAAGTTTTTAAAGAAGAAGGTAACTAAGGCACCTATATTAGCCTTACTATATTTTGATAAAGTGTTTGAGCTAGACTATGATGTTTCACATGTAGGAATTGGAGTTATAGTTAGCCAAACAAGTAGACCAATTGCAATTTTAGTGAAAAGTTGAATGAGGTAAGAAAGAACTACTCCACATATAATGTAGAATTTTATGAAATTGTACAAGCATTGCAACATTCGAGGAATTATTTAGTGCCAAAGGAATTTGTGTTATTTACCAATCACATTGCATTAAAATATGTAAACACCCAAACAAAATTGAACAATATATATGTAAAATTGGTCTCTTTCTTACAAGGTTGCACCTTTGTTTTGATGCATAAATCATGACGAAATAATCAAGTTGCAAATGATTTGAGTTTGAGTTTGTTGCATTAAAGGATCTCTATGCATCTAATAACGATTTTTGGGATATTGTGGAACAGTTAACGAACCCAATCCTCGGAAAAATGGATCTTACTCAGGGTGAATATTTGATGCAAGATGGATACCTCTTCAAAGGAAAAAAAAACTATGCATTCCAATTGGTTCTATGAGGGAAAATATTATCAGAGAACTTCACAGTAGTTGTTTGGCAGGACATTTTGGAAAGGATAAGATACTAGCCTTAATGGAGGATAATTATTATTCATTGAAAATGAAAAAGGATATAACTGAGTATGTGGCACGATGTAGGATTTTTCAAATGGCTAAAGGACACTCACATAACGCAGGGTCGTATATGTCATTACCAATGTCCACAGGCCCATAGATAGATCTAAGTATGGAGTTTGTGTTGGGGCTCCCAAACACACAATGAGGTAATGATTCTATTTTTGTGGTTGTTGATAGGTTCTCTAAAATGTCTCATTTCGTTGCTTGCAAGAAAACTAGTGATGCAACAAGGGTGGCATGATTGTTTTTCTCGGAAATTGTTAGATTGCATTTGGTTCCAAAAAATATTACCTCTAATAGAGATACTCGGTACTTGGGTCATTTTTGGAGGACCTTATGGAATAAAATGGGGACTAAATTACAGTTCAATAGTACCTATCACCCCCAAACAGATGGAAAAACTGAGGTAGTAAATCAGATTTTGGGAAATCCGTTACAGAGCATTGATGGAGAGAAGCCCAAGCAATGATATTTGGCATTACCTCAAGCATAATTTTCCTGCAATAGTTTAGTGAATAGATCTACATGTAAATCTCCATTTCAGGTTGTTTATGGTAGAAATAATATGGGTGTCCTAGATTTGGTGCAGCTATCGCTTGGGGATAGGATCAACGATGATGGGGAAGCATTTGCAGAACACATTCAATAGTTGCAACAACAAGTGAGACACAAATTGTAGGCCAATAATGAACAAAAAAACTTATAAAAGATGTTCATCGACAATATTGATTATTCAATCAAGGTGATTTGGTGATGTTTATTGGCTATATCAATAAACAACAAGGAATATCCATAAATGTGCAATTAATTTAGTCCTTTTTCATGAGAAAGAAGTAGAGTAAGCTTGAGAACCATGAGATAAAAAAAACTTGTTTGTATCATTTCCAATTCTGATTAAGAAGGAAATGGTTTGGTAATTTGAGAGGTAAATAATACTTCCTTCCCCTCTATGGTGGGGGGTCTCCTTGAGAGGCCCCATCAAAAACACCCCAAGGCATATCTGTTTGGATTTGAGTTTCCATGTGAATGCTCGAAGAAGAGTTTTTTGGGATTTGTGGAAAAATTGATAAAATGGATATATTTTGGAGAGTGCATTGCATAGGTGAGGGATTCTTATCTTGAAAAATAGAGTGATTTTTGGCTATCCAAATGCCCTAGGCTATAGTGAAGGGGGGGGGCTTGAAGTTTCTTATTTCCTAGTTTCCCATCCAACACTTTAGAGCTTATGTAATTGTATCTTCCCCCAACCACAAGAGAGACATGTTACCCTTTGGATCTCTATCCAAACTTCCAAGGAGAATTTAAAACTACTGATAAGGTAGTGATTTGTTTCATGGTATTTCTTATAGAGACAACATCTTCGTGGGCCCTGAAATTTCCTTCAATGCAGTTTGTCCCTAGTAAGTGCCTTATTGTGCAACAATAGCCACATAAAATGTTTGGCTTTTGTTGGACACTTAAGCTTCCAGAGTTTCCTCTCCCACCACGATGGATGATCAACTCTATTTCCCCGGGCTAGTGCAATTTAACCTAGCCTTGGTACATATCCTCTTGTGATATTCAGGGACCATACAGGTTGATCTTCCTAGTTTGAGAATGAAACAAAGGTGTTTTGGAGAGATCTAATACAATTGTTCCATAAGGGAGGAAAATTGCCTGCAAGTCCTATTTCTTTCCAAGACATTGACCAGACTTTTCTTGAGACATAATCCCTTATGATAACTTGGATTAGATAGTATAAACCTCCCTCGTTGAGGGAACATACCATATTTTTTGGGTGTAAATCTTAATCTTTACTACCTATCCAAGGATCCCTTCCTATAAGAGCATAAGACCCATTTCTAATTTTCCAAATTGGCCACTTCCCAATTAGAGGGAAAGCATTTAACATAGATTTTCAAATATTGGAACCATTTTGCACCTTCTTATTAGGCTTCCTTATCCAATCCACCACTAAGTCTTGTGGGAAGTATTTTTCCTTTATGACTTGATCCCATAGACCCATTCCTTGAATTATCCCCCACAATTTTTTTTATTGCCAAAACTTTGGAGAATATAAATATGTTTTTTAATCCCTAATCCCCAATGGCTTTTGGGGTGGCAAGTTTTCTCCAAGAGGCTAAGAATAGACTCTTTTTCTTGGCATCCCATAACCAAAGAAAACAAAAAGAGATTTGTCTTATTTTTCCCAAAATACCTTTGGGAATCCAAGCTAAAGAGGTCCACTAAATTGGGATGGCTTCTAGAACAACCTTGACAAGTACCAACCACCCTTATCTAGAGATCCATTTGTTGCACCAGACATTGACTTTATTTTCTAGTTTTGCAAGAAGCCGTAACCGGTCATTTTTTTCTAGCCATTGGATTTTAGAAAGAAGCACAAGTATCTTAGTCTTGGGACTATATCCATAGCCCTAACAGAGATATTTTATTTTTCCTACTCACTTAGGACCCAAGTGATTATGGGTGATTTTTCCTTGTTTATCAACATACTTGTGGCTTTGCAAAATATATTCAGGAGTTAATTTAAGTACTCCATTGATATCTTAAAATTAAAATGACCCTTCACAAAAAATTAAAATGTCATCTACAAGTAAGAGACAAGAGATTGTACAAGCAAGACATACAACAATACCTTTAATCCTTCCCACAACTATGGATTCCTTCAAAATTATTCTAATACCTTCAACGACCAAGAAGAAAATGAGGGGGGAAATATGATAACCTTGTCTAAGTCCTCTTTCTAATTTGAAAAAAAGATTTCTTGATCTATTAATGAGTAAAGTAAATGAGGTAAAGCTAACACAATTGAGAGTTCAAGTGACGAAAGAGTGACCAAAACTAAAATGAATGAGAAGCAATTTGATATAAATCCAAAATACCTAGTTGAAAGCCTTGGATAAATCCACCTTTAGGGTGAGATATTTATGATTTTCAATTCTAATGGAATGTAGGCCTTCTTGTGCTATAACGATAGCTTCATGAATCTACCTCCCTTTAAGAAATCCAAATCATTTTGGAAAGATAAGGTTTAAGAGAGTGTCCTTTGATATTCTTGCGATCAACTTTGAAATAATTTTGTAAATATTGTTGCAAAGTGAGATGGGCCTGAATTGATAAAAGTTGGAAGGGTTGTCTATCTTAGGGATCGTAGCTATGAAGGTAGAATTGAAAGCAACCAAATTTTTTCCGATAGTCCTAGAGTATTTAACTACCTTTAGAAGATCCTTCCCTAGAATGTCAAAATAGACCAAGTATAACTCCATAGGGAGCCCACCTAGTTTGGGAATTTTATCTTTCTAGAAATTATGCAAAACAATAAGGAGTTCCTTTCTAGTGATTTTTCCCATGAGATGCATGTTTTCCTCTTGACTGATGAAGAGAGGGAAATGAATAGAAACTTTTAGAATGGAATCTATGGTTTCTCTATAATTTTCCTTAAAGAGAGTACGAAAGTGGTGTACTTCTTCGATGAGGTCAAAGAAAGAGGTATCTCTAGTCCCATTCCCCCTATCAATGCCTCACATAGTATTTATTGACTTCATGGTGTTTCCATACTAGTGGAACAACTTTGTGTTTTCATCTCTCACTTGAATCCAAATGGATTGATTTTTTGTCCTCCATTCCTTCTCCTTGTCTAGAAGCTTCCTCCTTTTCTCCTCCAAGGATTTTATTTCATCCTTCTACAGATCAATTAAAAAACCTTGTCCCTCACCATGATAGTATATTTTTAACTTTGTCTCCAAGTCCTCTAATAGTCTGTCATCCCTCTTTTTTTTTCTCTTTGTACCAGGAAATAACAACTGATTAAAATATTTTAAGGTTTGATTGAAATTGTAGAGGAGGGGATTCCTAGGAGGAAGAATCAAAGGGTCTCCAACACTCATAAATCACATCTCGAAAAGATATATCTTCTATCCAAGCTAGGTTAAGCTTGAAGGGACTGGGTGGTTTGTAAAGGAGAGGAGCTATTTCCATTATGATGGGACTATGATTTGAGTCCTCTCCTGAGGAAACCCATTTCCTTAGCTATACATTTTCTTCCAACATGGATTCAGAAACTAGAAATATGTCAAGATGCTTTTCCAACCTTGCCTCTCTAGTATGCATGTTCCTCTACATAGGGGGGATTTTGGCTAGTTGAATATCTAACATCCCTTCTACCTATAGTTTATAGATGAAAAACTCTACTAGAGGATCCAAGTGGGATGTTGGCCCCCATATTTCATAGGTCCCCAATATGAAATCCATATCCCCCCTACGAGAACAAGTCAATTTTGCAAAAGAGTGTTTTGGAGAGTGTTCTCCAACAACCATTGTCTGTTTGTATAAGGACCATAAATATTGATGCAATGTAACTCCTTGTTTAGGTCACATGATAGGAGTGAGGTACCAAGGACAAGCATAATGGGCCAAGATTTTGTTAGATACATGGAGTTCTTCCTCCACCCTATGTGAAGACCACTTGACCTCCCTTATGCATTGATTTCCTAAAAATCCCACCCCACAATAGAGGAAGAGAGGGTTTTGATGGATATATCTCCTTCCATCATTATTTATTGAAAAAAAAAGGATTGAGGGATCATGAGTCTCCACCAATATTCTGATGACCAATATCTTGGAGGGATTTGGAAACCCTCTATAATTTAGGGAGAGAATGATCATGAGGGGCCCTTACCTCGGGAATTTTCTCTAAGATACCCAATAAGAGATTGTTGCTTCCTAGTTCAAACTTCAAATATGGATTGCTTCTAAGCAATGGAAAGAAGGAATTTCCTTCCTCTTTAGGAAGGATTCATGTCCCTCTCTTCAAAGGAACCCAATCCCCCTTCAATTCCATACAAAGGAGAGTGAGGTTATTTTGTCTTAGAGCAAAGATTGTATTTAAATTTCATGAGGTGGTTGGTATAAGCTTGGGTGGGGAATAGGGCTATTGAGTCCACGAGAGTGTCTTTTCCCGATGAAGGGACTATAACTAGATCATACTGAGAAAAATCATGAAGCAAAATGAGAGTTGACGATTGGGGTCTAGAGAGGCATGATTGGCTAGAGAGGAAGTCCTTTTTCTTATCCTCTCCTTGGGTAGAGGGAAAAAATCCAAGGGATCCAAATTGAATTTTGTTTTCAATTGAAAGAGTAATAGGAGAGGCGGGGGGGGGGAGAGAGGCTTACCCAAGATGAAGACTTCAACATCGATGTTTAGTGCATCCAAATATTTTGCTACATGCTTGGGTAGATCAAATTCCTTTGAAATAGCTGGTTGATTCTCCATTTTTCGATCTCTTTGTGGGGGTTAAGTCTATGTTAACCCATCCCTTGAATTTTTTTGAACCCACATTTTGTGCTTTGAATAAATGGGGCAGTCCATCCCTAGATGTCCATATGAGTGACATCACCCACATTTGAACATAATACCTTCATATTCTAACTCCTTACAAATGACATTGTTCCCCCTATTAATGGAAATATAGTCTGACAATCCTTTGGATAAATTTATACCCACGAGAATTTGGGCCATGCCCATATTACTAGAGGAGTGATAGGAATTATCAACTTCATAATATAACCCTAGAGCGTTTTTGATCTCATGGACAACCTCATCATACCAAAGGATCAGGGGTAGCTCAAGAAGTCAAACTCAAACTGGAATTAGTTCTAATTTCTTAGTATTTGCATGAAAATACACCTTCCATTTCTTTAAGAAAAGTGCCTAGGATCCCCAACTCCAATGAGAAAGAATGTTTTTTTTGGCATCTTCCCCTATTCAAAATCCATATGATCCAACCTTTTTCCAGAAGAAAGCTCTGAAGGATGTAACCAATTTGTTTGGAAAAAAATTTAGTGGTCTATCTCTTTAGGGTTTCTTCCAACATTCATTTATTGGAAAAATTCCCCACTAGAGCCACATCCTCCATTTTCATGATTTCGTGAAGCTTAATTCCTTCACCCAAAACCAAATTGGACTCTTCAATTATTTAATTCATTTATGGTTCCTCCTATGCTTCTCTAGACCTCCCGAGCCTGTTTTCTTTGTATTGGTGTCCATATTCATCATAGGGGGGATGACGCTCATCAAATTTACTGAAATATGTCTTCGAATAAAACCCCCATCCTAATATAAATATGAATCTAGATCTAGGTGTAGATTATGACTAATGTCCTTAACCATTGCAATATCCGACCACACCATTGAATTGGGTGAAACAGTGAGACCAATGAAAATAATGATTTGTTTCATTTGCGTTATCTAAGAGGGAGTAGATGAGTGGATCCATCCAAAAACTAGATTCCTGTGAGCCATCCGATGTACCTGTGTTGAAATCATTTGACAAATTGATGGAATTATGAGGTGAATCCCTCAACTGACATGTCTCATGTTGGTTCTGAAGACCAATATCTGGTATGATCCCAAGGGTGGCATATACGTGGTTGACTGGATATGATATATGTAAATGTATATGTAATAGGGAAATACTAATAATAAAGGGGCCACTTGTGCAATGCGAGAACATGTATATATAGATATCATGTTGTCATTATTGAGGAGATGTGAATTGTGATGTAAGGATGTATTTGGGTATTTCAAGGAGTTTCTCCTATTCTTTAAGGATTTATTGTGTAACTCATCTCTCTTATCTACCTTGGAGTTGTGCTCCATGCTCACATTGGTATACCTGGTGTGTACTTATGGCTTATTGTGATATTTTAAGCATTTGAATCAAAACAATATCTCTAATGATTAAGCCTAGTAGTTCCAATGTTTCCTCTTCCAACAACCACTATTTCGACTACTTAGAGAAAGTTGTAGAGTAACTGTAACTCCCTCGAGAAGCCTTCAACGCCACCCATATCTGGTGGCCCTCAAAAGGGTCCTCCAAGTAATCCACATGAACTTCATCCATCATTCAGTGAGTGATGATGAGGAGATCCAATTTCAATAGTGAAAAGGATGACATAAAACTAACCAAATATCCAAACCCTAGCCCGAGAGCCATCAATATGACCACAACCTCACCTTACTAAAAAAACCCTTATGCCTATGATGCTTATTCTACATTTAGTCCTAAAAAAGGAATGTGACCTCTTGTTATTGACTGCATCACAAGCATCTCCATCATCTCTAGAGGAGCAAATTCCTATCCTAAAAAAATTGGACATTGGGATCTTCCCAGGGAATATCATTCATCCCACTCTCCAGCTCGAAAACAAGATTGAAAGTGTTGGTACCTTGCTAGTGCCACACAATACACTCATTTAAGAGCTCAACATGTCACTTGCAGGGATTGAACATGGGTGGGGAGGATAACAACCATTCCTTCCAACCACCCAAGCTAAACCCAATTGTCAATTTTATTATTATTTTATGGTTGGATTATTCTATTTACATCATTGTTATCATGATGGTTGACCCTTTTCTCACGGTTACATTACACACATAAACTTTTCTTTGATTTTAGTTTATCAATGTTACATTATGTTATCTATCTCATGTATTTTAGGTTGTAAACTTGCACCTTATTTATTTCGATATAACAAGATTGATAATGATATCCTTGTAATAAAATTATGTTAGTTGTTAGACAACCGTATAAATATTATATTTCTATACTTTCTATAATATTTGCATTATAATAAGCAATATTCTTTAAATTGTTATTTTTAAATTACAATAATGTTGAATATTAAATTTACTACATTGAACTAATTTATGATTTGAGATTTTATGCTTGTTGGGGTTTAATGTTTTATAAATTAAAATATTTTAAAAGTCAATAAGAAACCAGGGAAAAGAGAAGCAAAGCTACTTATCCCCTTCCTAGTTTAGTGTATCATAAATTTTAGTGTTGGCAACATGTATGTGTAAAATATCATTAAAAATGGCTAATTAGCATTATGTTTCTTTACTTGAGGGGATTAATACTTGTCCATAACTATGAATACTACAGTATTAAAAACACTAACACAGATGTTGATCTCCCTAAAGATGTGTTCATTGAGGTCCGAAAATGATTATCGAGTTGAGGTATGTTGTATTATGAAGATGGTGAAATATTAATGACACGAATAGTAATACGTTGGACGGATCGACGTGTCAGCTTTTCTCATGGGTGGTTCTACTGTCTACCACATTTCAACATTAGAGGGATCCATATCCTAGCTTTTTAGATGGGCAGATTGTATCTCTTTACAAAATAGTGACGGTCCATAGGCATCAACCAACTTACAAGAAAGCAAATGAGCAACTAGGGTCACTGATGCTCTTACCATATTCAAATGAGAAGCTCTTCGAAATTGCTAAAAAGTATTCATTTTATAAATGATCTCATGATATGAGTCCAAGGTTTCTATAATACTATTAGAACATTGTAGAAGATATTAAACTAGACATTAAAAGAGTTATTGAGTTATTGTTCTTATAAGTTAAAAAAAAAAAATGGTTATTTTTTCTAGCTGATGTTATGAGCTTCTAGCTTTGTGTAAATTTTTTGTCAAAAATATATGATATAAACGAAAAAAATAATTGTTTTTCCATAAATAAAATACTATTTCTATTGAAAAGGAATGAGAATTGTATTGTTCATGCACACATGTATTACTAATTAAACAAAAAAAAAGAAGCTAAAGATACTCCACTAAACTGGCCTATACAACATAATATCATCACATAGAAGCACTTATAACATAGCATAAAACAATACCATATTCCTCCCATATATTTCTAATTTTTTTTTCTCAAAATGTATGAAATAGATCCATTAAAGGTCCATTATCTATGATCTAGTCCATATAGTTGTTACAAAAAGGAACCAATTCTGGTATTGTATCATAAATAAAAGGATATTGGCAGAATTTAAAAGTACAACCTTAAGAAATAGTAAAATGTTCAATTATTGATCCATCCATGTGGTTTTCAACATGCACCACACCACTTGTAACTTGTAGACCATCTTTAGAGAGTTTGTTAACTTCATTGTTCAATTCCTTGAAAACATGTGTAAATGAAATGAAATCAAAGGTAACAACTGCATCCCTAAGTAAATATTCAATTGGTATATGATGAACATTTTGTACATTTACACAATCGTTCATGCAATTAATAACAAGGGAAGAATCACCAAAAGCTTATATCTTCCTAATATCTCTTCCTAGGGTCCATTTCATGAGAATATTTAAAACATGAAACTCAACCTGGTTGTTTGTACCAGGTCTCATCCCTGCTTTTAGTTTGAATAAATGTGAATTTCTCACCGTTGAAGATTGGGTTCTCTTGAGCTGCATCATTAAAAAAATCCCCAAGGGATATATTTGTCAATATATAGAGACCCCACTTGACGAGGCACATTAGCCTTACCCACTTTTTTGATACTGGAAAGTAAGGCCTCCACTTGAGAAATCACTGTAAAAAGAGGTTTAAATTTATCCTCAAATAAAGAAGAGTTTCTAACTAACCATAAACTCCAACAAATAATACACTTACTCCAACAAATGATACACTGTAAGACTATGAGTTCTTTTAGAGTGGGATAACTAAATCATTGCCTCATATAAGTCTCAATAGATTCAACATTCCAAACATTACCTGTCCAAGTTAGTTTCTTAGCTTTTTTCTAGACCTATTTAGAATATAGATAAAGAGAGTAAGTGGGTATATTATTTCATCTTATAATCTACACAAATAATAAATGTTAGGACAATGTTGTTTATTTCTCCTTTGTATGACTTTCAGAGTCAACACCTTACTTTTTTTAATCTAACCCAAAAAAAAAATCTTGTATTAGTTAGTTGCACTCAATTTCCATACCTTTTCCCACACAACCATGAAGGCTTATCTAGTTCTGAACTTTTCATTATTGAATACCACATAGTTACAAAATCTTTCCCTCCATACTTACTAAAACCATGCTAAGGATATAAAAGAAGAATACTATGTACAATGAAATAAACTAGAAACCCATGCTAAGGATATAAAAGAAGAATACTATATAAAAGGTAAAATTATTATGAGTCGATATCATAAACACTCAATGAAATAAAGGAAGGTAAAATTATTATGAATCGATATCATAAACACTCAATGAAATAAAGGAAGGTGAAATTATTATGAGTCGATATCATCCACATGCGTAAGGACTGGATACCCATTTCCAACATTTGAAATCGAAATGCATAGAATGGACTGTTATTTATTTAGAGTGGTGGCACGTATTATGTGTGTGATATAGAGTTTCCTTTACATGTGAAAACCAATGGAAGATTTAATGAGATCGACACACATAGTATAATAAGATGGAATGAAACACATGAGCATGAAGGGTGTAAGATATCTTTGTTTGAAGGGTATTGGAAGATAACAGTGTGGAACAAGGCAGCAGGGAATGATAAAGGGTACAAGGGTATCATGGTATTAGTAAGAGAAAAAGAAGGTCGTTTCATTCAGCTAGAAAAAGAAGACCCAAATAAGCAATTTGTTTGTTTTAAAATATCAGAAAATGGAAATCACATCAGAATTGCAGCATGTTATTTTGCTCTGCAAGTTTCAAAAATCTACAAAAGTAGAGGGCTTGACCACAAAGATCCCTTTGCATCCCTAAAAACATATATTGCAATATATTATTAGCTAGGTGAAGTCCTTATAGTGGGGGATTTCAATGCTAGAATTGCAGGTGATTAAGCTAGCATTCTTTGTTGCAAAGAAGATGGTGACCTTATCTGGCTTACAGAAGAGAGTAATCATCAGTGGAAACGAATTTTAGAGGATAAAGTGTAACACCCTATTTCCCCCAGATTGTAAATATAACTGAACTGGCCAAGGACTATGGCAAAGCTCATAAGTATGAATATGTGTTGTAAATGGATCTGCAGGAAGAGGTCAATGAATGTAAATGATAGTTTGAATTTATTGAAGAACCGCTGAGAGGGGATGTGCGGAAATGAGACCACGGTGGTGGTGGAGGGCACCTTGAAAAGGGGCGTTAACTTCCACCAAGAATTAAAAATATTGTATTTTTGGACTCCACTGGCCCGGAGAACCAAAAGCGGCTCGCTAGCCCTGAAATTAATGCCTTGCAGGCCGGTAGGTTGATGGCTTGATGAGGGATGGGGAGGTGAACCGCCTATCCGTAGAGCCATCATGAATGACCGGCGCAAGGGTAATCGAGCCACACGCAACCTCGCGAGAGGATAAGGCGTATGACTGAAACGATTGAAAGGGGGCGAACGTGAGGGGAACTCTGGCAATTTCTAAGCAGAGTGAGTGATCGCAGGGAGGAGGAATTGCAATATTTGCTCCTGGACACTGGCAGACGGAGAGACGCAGGTCTCAGGACACCGTGGTCTCAGCTCAGGGGTGGCTAGTGGTAAATCCAGTAGGAGTCGCTACGCCTATGGTTGGGTGGAAACGAGCACCCCTTTCAGCAGTTGCTTCCATCGCTGAAGTTATTCTGATAAGTGTTTTGCTTATATTGCATTGAAATTTATATGCTGTCGCATATGTTCTTGGACTTGTGGAATTGTAAATGTTTCCTGTGAAGGAATTGTCTGTACAACAATTGTTAATATGGAGTAGATGTTA
>ML784488.1:324986-358155 GCA_009831015.1 Picea engelmannii
TACTCCTTGAGTTTAAAAAAAATAAAAGAATAAAATAAAATAAAATAAAATAAAATAAAAAGAAAAATAAGAAAATAAAAAGGAAAAGGGGGGGAAAACCTAAAAAGAAAGAGGATTTAGGGTTTGAGAGTGGATAAAAGAAGAGGAGAGGGGGAAAGAAAAGGGGGACTTTTCAGCTATTGGTATTGTTATGCTGCCAGACTAGAGACTGGACTGATTTCTTGTAGGAGTTGGGGAATCTCAGTGGACTTGAGTGGTAGCTCAGCCTTGGAGGCGAGCTGGAAAGTTAGGCTACTTTCTGGGTTGTGTGTGGCCCCTTTGCGGCTCGGGGGGCTAAGGGGGAAGGAGAGTACCCCTAGCGTTTGGCTGGGAGGTACCGGTGAGTCCTCTACGGTCGACAAGCAGGAGCAGGAGCGGAGGGAGCACAAGAATCATTTGCTGCAAGCGTTAAGGACACAGGTATGTAAATCTCTGGGCATTTCTATCTTGCTGCGCGTGTTTATAGACTGTAGTTTTAATGGCTATTGTGCAATGGTAGTTTCAGTGGTTATAGTGTGAATCGTGTGCGTGAACTGTAGCTTATTAGTTAATGGCGTGACTATGAAACTTTTACGGCTGCTACCCACCTTGTAAATAAAGTATTTACCGCTATTTTCCTTTTTATATAAATTTTTATTTGTTCCCGTTTGGGAAAATGGCGAACCTCGTTGAGGCCGTTTCATCCCTTGCCCTTCCCTTTGTAAAATGGCTCTGAACCTTAACCCAATACCGAATCGGCCTGTGTTATGAATTTTGAATGGGCAAATAATTTGATGGATCGTTAATATATGATGGATTGTTAATATATGATAGGTAAGGCGTTATAGCATTTTATTTCATTTTATACAAGGCGTCCTGGTGGGTTTTTAAAGCGCCTACTGCAACTAAATTGAGTGATTGTCAAATATTGCATTTGCGTGACGCTGACTGTATTGGGTTTTCCAATGGACTTAATGTACCACCCTCCTCAAAATCTAATATTTCTTTCCTAATAAAATACCTTACACAGGTACCCTTGTATTAATCCAATGGGCGTTGGGCTTTTCCGCGATATGAACTTAACGACAGTCACCTTCCATCTTGTATTTCTGATGTTCTGCAAGTCGCGTTCCATCTTGTAATTCTGGTGTGCTGGTGTTTAAATGGCAAGTCATTATTCTGGTGTTTAAATGGCAAGTCGTTATATCTGGTGTTCCTCGTTTCATCCCTCTCCCACAGCCCTGGACCAAATTCGCGAGTTGCCTACGCTCGCGCACACCTACCATCCTTCTGCCTCACAACAAAAAACCCTAACCTCAAGCTGAACTCTAATTTCTATTTCCGCCTGTCTCATAATGATATTTTTACTTGAATGCCCCTTTTTCTTTTGAAAAATTTATATTGGCCTTCCTAGTTTCGAAAAGATTATATTCCTGAGGTTGCCGCCTCAGTTTCTGTTAAAAATCAGCATGTTTTTGCCAAGGTGACTATCAACATTGATATTTGCAATCTAATCTCGATCAAGTTTTGGATTTGCTCGCTATTGTTTTCAATTCCCTTGCTACTTGTAATTAGTGTATTCATTAAGTCTTTGCCTCGTTGTCTGAGCCCTCTACCTCGTTCAGAGAGATTATACCCTATATCACCTTCATAGACTACAGGCTCCAAGAGTGTTCCAGATCTGCATATCTCCAATTCCGCTTACGATTAGGGCGCATATCGTACATTGGGCCATTATTTAGTTGCTGTTGCATATCGACCCCAGACAAAGCTTCTTGTTCCTGTTTTCCAGAGCTGGGTACTAGTGCAGGCTTGGCTCCAGTTTCTGAGGATCCTTTATTAAAATTAGAAGAAATCCTTGAATTCTCATATGTCCATCAAGAGCCCTGCCACAAGCAAATCTTCTCTTGCAAATCTTGCAAACATGCTTGAAGCTCTATACACATTCTTGCTCTTCTATTCTGAATGACAATGAGTTTGGTGGTTCATTTCACCACAAGTAAGGACAACGAGCTTGGTAGTGGGGTTACTCATATTGAGGTCTTCACTTTCACCTCTTTTCATAAATATAACTAATAATATAAAAAGTTTTACCATTTTTTATTTAATTCAAAAACTTTATTATAGTTTTAAATCATTATTATTAATAATTTTCAAACCTGCCAAAGGACAGGGACTATGCTGCCTTACAACTCTTGTTTACTCAAGCACAATATTGAACATGAACTCTTTGGGAGACAACTTTGAGTTCTGATTATATTGGTGCTTCTTTCTAAAGCCCTTCCATTTTCTAGCTTCCATGAAGAAAGATTAAGTACTATGGAAAGGCCTTAAGCTGAAAAAGATGAGTAAGAATACCGGCTCAAAGATCTCTTCAAGTATGGTTGCAATGGAACCGAATACCACCTGATCTGCGAGAGAAGAGATTTGTGGGAGAAGAGGAGAAGAGACAGTGAGTGGCCTTTTCTCTGTAGAAATAGAATTTGTAGAAACAATATTTGGCATGAAAAAGTTTAATTTTGTTTGCAATTTGTAATAGTATCGATAGATAAATTTACTTAATATATTGAATAATAAATAATTAATTAAAAATGACCCTTTTTTTTATAAATTTTATATTATTAATTTTCTAATGTTGTTGAAATAAGTTTATATTATTAATTTTCTTATGTTGCTGGAGTAATTTTATATTATTCATCTTGTTTTACATTTTTATAACTAGTTGTCCACATTTACTTAAAAGATAATGTGTAAAATTTTCTTTCAACAAAAGAGACCAAATAGTAATACAACACGATTATGAAATCACCCTTTAGGCATCATGCCCCACTAGTGTCAAATCAAGTCTCGCACTTTCCATAATCGATAACTATCAAACAACAAGTGTCTCACAAATCAAGTCCCACGCGTTCCATAATTCATATCTCTCATACAACGAATGTCTCACATGTTTTCTATTTGCATTAAGGTTGGAGCGACCCATTAGGCAACTTAGAAGAGCGATAACAACTATATCCACAACTATATCCTAGACAAAGTAGGGTGGTGGGTGGTTATTCAGGAAGGTAGAGTATTTGATTAAGTTTCCATGAACTCAATTTTGGGTTTCAACATCCTATATTATTTCAACATCCTATCATATTTGAGATTAAGGATAGCCAGGTTTTTGGTAATGAGCTTCCTTACCCGGTGTTCTGTGAATCTTGAATCTCTCATGAACTGAACCGCTTGTTGAATTTATTTTTTTCTTTTGTTGAACCAAGAAACCCATTATTGTTGCATTTTGTGAGGTACAAATATGCTCATTTTTGTGCACCATAGAAGTCATTTAGAAGAGAGAGGATCTATTGCATTGGATAGACTCTTCATGCCCGCGAAGAGCTCGACATATATGATATAGTGCTTCAATGTAATCCATTCTTTATAGAAGAATAACATAGATGTTTGAATATGACAGAGACAACATGGAGCCACTCTAACGAGGGAGGGACCTACAACAAACAAATAAAAAAACCCAACTCCACAAACCAAATTTTATTGAAAACACTACTACCAAAACTTAGAATTTCCAAAAATCCATGAAGGCAAACTTTAAAAGGATAACACATCCATAACCCAATAAACCTAGAGAATCATTTCCCAGATCTTTAGAAATTAGAGAGCTAGGGGACTGAACGTTACATAGAAACCACCCTTTGATGCAAAGCCAAATTATAATGATGAAATCGAGGAACTAGAACCCAAGAAAAAATCGAGAACCAAAGGACACTAATAATTATCCACTAGAAGAACTCATATACTAAAGTCTTCACACTAAATTTAACCAACCAAATGCAAAGAAAGAGTCTTACCAGGTGATTTCCAAGATGATTAACAATGTTCTAGAGAACACTACAAATTCCCTCCCTTGACTGCTTCATTGTCCCACCTCACCATCAAAACACCACAATGAAGGATTCAATAGACATTATGAATATTAATTCCAACATGCAAGGGATATGGGGTCATGTCCTTTCGTATCCCTTCACCACACTTGGGGTTTGATTTGTGCATTGTTGGAAAATGTGTTAATAAATGGTGATGATACATGGCTTGATATTGGAGCCTTCTAAGAGACCTTAGGGGATTATGTAATGGAATCACTCCCCATTTTTCTTCAAGACCCCTTGGACAAGAGAGGAATCTCCATTAACTAGTAGAACAACTTGATAATTAAATTCGCCCGGGACTTGAAAATATGAAACCATATTCAAGTTGTTGACCTCCTTATTGATTTGAGAAATGATTAGATCCATATTATTATTATATGGGGTTGATTACATACCATCGTTTTGATAATGACACTCAAATCTCCTATGACAATGAATGATTTTATGTTAGATTCCTTTACAAGGAGGAGACCTTAGAGAAGAGCATAGACCTCATCTTGATTGTTTGTGGATATTCCTAGTCCCCATGCAAAGGTCATTTCTAATTTTCCTTCAGGTTAAAAAATGATCCCTCTCGCACCTTCCACCCCTAAATTCCCATTTTAGTATTGGAGATAAAAAAAATTCCACATTTTGTTTATAATTATGTTGCATGAAATTTATTCTCTTCAAGTTGAATGCTATGGTCACGATGTTGAGACTAGGTTGGTTATTATGAGGGATTCTATAGTCAATCTTCTACCTTGTGTTAAATATTTATTTATCAATGAGTTGATGTACGGATGGAATCTATATCAGTAAGATAATTGGCATTAAGATTCCTTCATGAGTAGGGTTACTTAAGCATGGGCCATATTATGCTTGTAGATTAGTGAGGATTTTTGTAATAGATTTATAACATGAATATGAAGGTTCTTGAGGTGGATTCTACATCCTCGTATGAATGAGTTGTGTAACATAAAGTAACACTAGTAAAGTATAATAATAAAAAAATGAGGTCCATAATGTAAAAGTGAAAAAATGACGATAATAATTATGATAATAACATGTTTAGATCCATACTACCCTAGATCTTTTAAGGACTAAAGGTTTTGCACCTTGATTTATTTTTTATCCCTCTAAAAAATTAATTGATTCAAGTTCATATGGATCTACAATGGTGTATTAAGAGATATGGTGATTGAATCGTCAAGCTAGTCAAAGTTTTTGTGGAGAGGGAATACATGTATGTTTGGCAATTGTTGGTAATAGGTGATGTCTGAATTTGTAAAAGTTCAATTAGCATTAATATTCATATAACTTAATCATGCAACATTACCTAGATTATGTAAAGAGAGAATCAAAAGGTAAGCCCCTACCCTTGTCACCTCATAGACCAATTTGAGAGTAATGTCAATAGAGGATACCTAGGAATTGATGGTAATTCACTCCACCATCATTTTGTGTGTTCACACATTGTGTGGATTAGTATTCAATCATTGATATTTATATGTTGAGTTTATATGGTCAATTGTAATGGACTACATATGATTATTTTATTCGTCAAATTTATCTACTTGCGAGTTATTTATTCTTGAATGTAGTTTCTACATAATTTGGAAGGCATTATAAAATAATAATTAAGTTATTAAAAGATTCATTTGGAAGGATTTTGTTTTTGGATCTATTCATATCCATACCCATACATCATTGGTTGGATGTGATAAGGAAAACCCTTGGTCATCGCACACCAATGCGAACTCTTGTGCATGATCAACTCATTTCAAGACAATATATTTTATGATGTATCACCAATAGACATTTATAATGTAGTGTTATATCAAGGGAAGAAACATGGTATCTATCACATGTAATCCTAGAAGTTTCTCCTCAACATTAGGGATTGATATTATAGAATTCAAGAATTTATTTTGAAGATCATCATTGCAACTTATGTTAAAGGTTACAAGGTCATTATCCATAAGCATAGAAAGGGCTTGACATCAGTTTGAGTTCATCCACAACCTTCTAGTCCTCTAGATCTTGATCAAACCATCATGATGCCTAAATCTTTAGTCGACAGTGCAAAGAAACTTCTTAATCAATACCACAATCAAATACAATGACATAAGGCTACAAAAATCTTTAGGAGCATCAATATAGGTCTATCCTCCACGTTGAACAACTTTTCCATACTTGAGAAGGAACAATAGGATTATTATCATCCTTTAGATAGCATGATGAAGTTTTCTTCTATGACACTGAATATTAATAAGACAAAATATTTTAATTCTACCCCCAATAGGATGGGAACCATTTCTACTCTAAGGGATGAGTACTAATCTCTACATTAGATCACTTTTAGTATGCACCAAAACCCTTGTACTATATAACATGCCCAACAAGCTTGACCAAATCTAAGGATTCATCACAACAAATCCTTGTGTGACTGGTACATGCCCCTCATCCTACCCACCTTAGTGCACAAATCCTACTCCCAATTTACATGGAACCAACAAAAATATATCTCATCACATCACACAACATGCCACCTTAGATATGACACATTTTCCCTTGTCAATGACATTGCACATATGAGAGGATTAATATCCCATCCAAATGGGTGATCAATTTATACTAAGATCATGCACACCCCAACCAATTTGGTTTTAAGGATCAAAAGGTGACCTTAGGGACCACTCTTCATCATTTTTTCCTCTTCATTTTGTACACATATGTAACAATTCTAGTTGTATAACTAATCATTCACATTCATTCAAGTCAATAGAAATTGGGACATCAACTAACATAACATTCAAAGAATTATAACACATAGATCTATGTGTTTAGTGTCATACTCGTTTCTTCTTATCTCTCTTGGATTGTAATTGTTGTTAGGAAAAAATCACATAGTATTTCCATTGCACGAGTAAAGTCATTTCGTTCTCATAGTGCTTTAATCCTTGACATTTTGTAGCTCAATCATGTACGAATAATACACCCACCCATATAATCATATTTTCTAGTTTCTAGTTTATTGTCTAATCTACACATATAAATTAAGAATTTATTATTATCACACTTGGGGGTGGCAACATGGACATAGTACATAGTGATTGAAAAGTTTTTACGGAAACATGGACATGGTGTGATCTTAGTGAGATCCATGTTATTCATTGTGGCCACCTCCCTAGTAGAAATTGTACATATTGATATCAATGATGTTGAACTATGATCAATGAGGGTAAAAAGGTTAAGGTAGGGGTCTAGACCTTGTTAGCATATTTTATAATATAATGTAATGAATATTTCAATTGGGTTTAAATGGAGGTATTGAAGCCTCATGGTTTCAAATGATACACTCTCATTTTAGATAATGACTTTGAGGTAGGAAAATGTCTTGGCATAGGTATAGTGGAAACTTGAGTCATGTTGGGCTACTTCCTTGTTTTTCCCAAGGTAAATCTCATGGGGAAATCCCTAGTCACTTCCTCATATTTCATAAATGGTACCTAGTGTAAACCCATCAACATTGATTATGACACTTGACCCTGTAGGGACCTTGAATGAGGCACACAAAAAAGCAATCAACCTTGGGGATGGACTCCAAGACCTCTTGCATAAAGCTCAAAGCACTCAAGCACTTGACTTAACTCACCAAGTTTGTGTTGAGCTACTTCCTATCAATGTAGCGATGGGGATTATGATGTTGAGCCAGGGGGATATTTGATGGTCGGACATACAAATTTTTGTATCAATGTAATGTGGACATTAGACAATACATTAAAGTTTAATCATACTTATATAGTTAATTGAGTAGGAATTATAGCTCTATAATCTTATTTTATATTGTGTGGTGAGTGTGTATAAATATATGATTTAACATAGTTATTGTGCCTAGAGATGCATGCCACAATATAGTATGGTGAATATTGTCATGAGTGAGTGAGTGTGACACCGAAGTCACCCTAGTTTTCACATTAGTTTTTTTTAAATGATATGTGGAGATTGTCACAAGTGAGTGAGTGTCACATCGAAGTCATGCTAGTTTTCACATTAGTTTTTTAAAATAATATACTTGAACAAGAACCAACTTAGATTCATCTAACCCTCGAGCTATCCTGCATGAAGAGGGGTAAATTCTCTCAAGGTGCAAAGCTTTGCACAACCCTTTAAATTATAAAAAATATTTGCACTTAGAGATTTGATCCCTCTCAATACTTGGCAAACATGAGGTTGAAATAATATTTTATATATTAATATAACCATATTGAAGATCACTAAATTGAGGGGAAAAGGAAAAATTCAAAATCAAAATCAAAATCAATAGAAGATCTCTTGGATTTTTAGGTTTGCAACTTCAACCCTATTCCAACCCCCCAAACCAACAATGGAATCCCCCGCTCAAGGAGGATACAAACCCTCTTTCTGAAACATAGTGGCTGGCAGTAGCTGACAGCCCTGGACCCCTGACCTCATCCCTGACACCTCAAGTATGTCCAACCCAATGGACACAAAACAAGCAAAAGAAACTAAGGAAACCCTGACAAGCTCGTAATCTCTCTTAGCTCAGAACCTTTAGATACCAAAATATGACAAGAAAAGCATAACGACTTGCATTTTGAAACCAGAGGATATTCTGTAGTACAAAATCATGTCACCCCTCCTGGGGGAGGACATCCAATACAGGCAATACCATGCCCTCATATGAAAATTTGTGGGCCTCTGGCCATCTGAGAAATCCCTCATGTGGAGGATCAAATCCATTTGTAATCCCAAAGGGGATGTCTCCCTCAAATTGGGATCCAAAGGATTCTTTACGACCATATTCAACCTGGCAGAAGATCAAGAAATATTCTTCCAAGGAGGATCATACTTCTTCAACTCTGCTAGCCTATATATGCGGATCTGGAAAGATAACTTCAACCAAGAAAAGGAATATTTCATTGCAGCTCTTGTATGGATTAGACTGTACTCGCTCCCATAGGAGTACTAGCACATGACAATTCTAGAGGGTATAGGGAACACTCTTGGATCCTTTGTCAGGATCGCAGAGGCCGCCCTTCAAGGTATTTATACATCTTACGCTCATATCTGTGTCTACCTCAATGTCTCCAAATCTTTGCCAACTTCAATTTGCGTAAGATATAGGGATGTCGACTGGTTCCAGTCCCTGGATTATGAACACATCCCCTTTCGATGTCGAAAATTCCATGCCCATGGGCACCTTTTTTGGGATTGTCCCCTAAAAAAAATACAAAGCCCCCCAATCCCCATTCGGAAAAGGACGAGGCAGGTTTTGAAAAATTCCAAGCCAAATGCAAATCCCAAAAGAAATTACCCACCCAGCCCAAACCCAAAGCCCCCCACACTAGTAACAGTTTCGACTCTTTAGCTAACCTATAAGAGAAATAAGTTCCTGACCCAATCCCCTCAGTTGAAACCCAACCAAGTGCCCAGCCTGGAGAAGAAAAAGAACCACAATGATTCAATGGTCCCTATGAACCCCTAAAGGTGGAGCAGGATGACATGGAAGAGATGGATCTAGAAGATCTAGATCTGCAAGGCATAACAACAACTTGTGAACGGAAAGAGGAACACTCGTTACCAGATCAACAAATAAGACTATTGCAAAGTGATTTGATAAAATCAAGGAATAAAGAGAAAGGAGCAGTGACCCACAAAGGTAAGAACACTATACCAACTTCTTTAGGAATCAAAAACACTTCAAGAAAATAAATTATTAAGGCTCCCAAAGATGACAAAAAAAGAGGAACGCCATCCCACAAGCAACTCTTACAAGAACTAGGAAAACTCCTTCTAAATTATGGAAGGATTAAGAGTATGTTGGAAAAATTATCCTCACGCCCCCAACCTTCCCAATGAAATACATCTCATGGAATGTAAAATGCCTCAACAACCTGAGTAAGAAAATATGCGTAAATAACTTGATATCTGATGAAAAACCTTCTATAATGATGTTACAAGAAACCATGTGCAATTCCACTACTATGGAAAAAATGGCCACCAAATGTTGGAGAAGATGCAATGTCATAGCAATAGATGTTGAAGGAGCTTCATGTGGTTTGGCCATCCTCTGGAACCCAAATTAAATATCCCTTTCCTCTTTTTTCACCACCCATCACACTATATCAACCAAATTCCAACCAATATGGATCCTCTCTTATATATCCAACCTTGGATCATAGGGGGATAATTTAACATAATAACCTCTCTCCCAGAGAAAAGTGGAGGTTTAAACCAACTAAATCAAGACTCTAATAGATTTAAAGAAACCATCAGGGATCTGGGATTGGTTGACTAGGAAACCACTAATGGAACCTTTACCTGGAGCAACCACCGAGTTGGCCAACACCACATAGCCTCCCATCTGGATCACTTCCTCATCTCAGAATATCTTCTTCAAAGAAACTTCACCATAGAATCCACCATTCTCCCCTATCATGGATCAAACCACTGGCGCATCAACCGCCTCATCGACATCCCAACAAGCCCCAAGAATCGACCCTTTTGCTTTGAATCCTTCTGGCTGATAGACCCCTCCTTCCACTCCAAATTTCCCTCCCGGTGGAAGGCAACGACATTCAACTTAGGCTCCCCAATGTACAGAATCCAACAATCACTGAAGAACCTAAAACAACATATCAAGTTATGAAATAAATCAGAATTTGGAAACATATTTCAAGCCAAAAAAAAACTTCAAGAAATAATGAAACAAAACCAACATCAAATGATAGCTTCTGGGTGCTCCCAAAAGCTAGTAGAGGAAGAAGTCCCTCTCATGACACAAATAGAAACTAGAGATAAGCACGAGGAAATACTCTGGTGACAGAAATCAAGAGTCCTATGGCTCAAGGAAGGTGAGAGAAACTCAAAGTTTTTCCACAACTCGATGATCCAACAAAGACATCAAAACATAATTATCTCTATAAAATACCAACAAGGCAATAAATTAAGCAACCACCATGACATCTAATTATATCTTCTTCAATACTACATAACTATAATGCAAGAACCACAACTAAAGATTACTCAACATGTTCCAAAAATGATAAATGAAAACCATAATGAAGCCCTAATGAGGTCGGGCACCATGGAAGAGGTAGAGTAAGTGATCTGGAAGATGCCCAAAGGGAAATCTCTTGGACCAGATGGATTCACAGTGGATTTCTCCCAAACCTGCTGGCCAGTAATAAAGAATGAGGTATAGGAAGCAGTGGAAGACTCCAGAAAATTCAAAAAAGTCCTCCCAACTTTCAACGCTACCTTCCTCACTCTCATCCCCATAGAAGAAAAAGTAGAAACCCCCAACAAATTTATCCCTATAGCTCTATGCAATGTTATCTACAAACTAATTTCCAAAATCATTGCGAACATACTAAAACCCCTCCTCCCATCCCTCATCTCCCCATAAAAGACATATTTTGTGGAAGGAAGACAAATCCTAGACAATATCATCCTAACACATGAACTTATCCAATCCCTTCATTCCTTCAAGAAACCTAGAATGCTCATCAAATTAGACCTCTCAAAATCCTTTGATAGCTTGAATTGGAACTACACCCTCAACATCCTAGTCGCTTATGGCTTTAGTGAAATTTGGATACAATGGGTTCATTCTTTGCTCTCCAATATATTCTTTTTTATCTTGGTTAATGGTTCCCCCTCTCCTCCCTTCTCCCCAACCAGGGGTATCCGTCAGGGAGACCCCCTCTCTCCATTCCTCTTTACTTTGATGGAATAAGGCTTGGGAAGAGATATCAAGGCAGAAGTGGTGCTAGGAAAATGGAAAGGGATTTCTCTCCATGGAGAAGAATCCCTAGCCTCACATCAACAATTTTTGGACACACAATGTTATTGGCTTCTCCAAATTTGAAGGAAGCCCTCACAATCAAGTAAGTCCTCCACGACTTCTCTGAAGCCTCAGGGATGTGTGTCAACAGAGAGAAATCCAACAACTTCTTCTTCAACACCCCTCAGTCGATCCAATGGCACCTATTAGGTCTCCTAGGTTTCTAACCAAGCAAGCTTCCATCCAAATACATGGGAGTCCCCCTAACAAATAACTCATAGAAATTTTTTTGGGAGGACCTCCTAGACAAGATAGAAAAAAAAATGGGCAATTGGTCATTCAGCTCTTGCAATATATCCAACAGACTCATCCTCATCAAATCGGTCCTTCAAGCAATGCCAATGTACCATCTCTCAGTCATAGCAACCCCAAAATATATTCACAGAACAATAATAAATATTCAAAGAGACTTCATATGGGGCAGATCGAAAAACAAGAAGAAATGGGAATTAGGGGCATGGGAAACAATTTGTCTTCCAAAATTGAAAGGTGATCTGGGCTTGAGGGATCTAGAAACCCTCATGGAAACCCTGGGGGATAATGTATGAGGACGTTGGTTAACTAATCCCCATTCTCAATTGGCTAGCCTCTGGAAAATTAAATACGCCCAAAATCACCAAACCAGGAAGATAATAAGAATGAACAATGCCCCTCTGCATTCACACCTATGGAACCTAGCTTGGCACAATCAACACTTAGTTCAAGAAAACTGCTTCTGGGAAATCAACAATGGAAAGGAATCTCTATTCTAGAAGGATGCCTCGAAACAACTCCCTAGACTGATAGAACAACCATCTCATCTCAGATTGTAAGTTGGAATGACAACCCATAATAAGACTAGGGTTGCACAATACTGGACGGAAGAAACAAACCCCATTCGCTGGTGGAAATGGCTCCCCTACCATGGATGAACTGGAGAAAAAGAAAACAATATCATAGAGGGTTTCCTAGAGAAACTCAACATAAGGAAAATTTGTAGCTCTGAAAAACAAGACCGGCTTAAATGGGGAAACAACTCTTTTGGAACCTTCACAATGAAAGAAGCTTACGAGATAGTTGCTCAACACAACAAGATTCCTCAAGCCCAAATTTGGATCAATATTTGGAAACAAAGCCTCTAGCCGAAAGTTTCAACCTTCCTTTGATTGATAGCCCTAAATATAGGTCTCACTTGGGAAAATCTATGCAAACACAGACTCTCTGGCCCCTCCCGATGCCCTCTTTTCCAGGTGCGCGAGGAAACAACTAAGCACCTCTTAAATACTTGAACCTATACATAAAATCTCTAGACCCTCCTGGCGTTTCTCTTTAGGCACTCTGTCCGTAACAAGAACTCCATAAGGGACACCATATAACAATGACCAATAACAATAATGCAGAACCCTATGTTAACAGAACATGGAACCTCTTACCTAGATTTCTTACCTGGGAAGTATGGAAGGAACACGACTGTAGGGTCTTTAAGTTCCAAGCCCTGCCTCCATAATAATTTTGGAAAAAGGTCCTCACTTTAGTCTGGGAAACGATTCTGGCCCATCCCTGGGAGGAAAAAGACTCGCATTTTATCCTGTTCGAGCTATCAGTAGTCCAAGGCCTCAACCTCAGTGCTAGCCTAGCTTCCCTTGGGAAGCAACCGACATTGACCCCTCCACCTTGACATCTCAATGGAATCCTCCCCCATAAATGTTTGTCAATATGAACTTCAATGGGGCCTCAAAATAAAATTTGGGACATGCAGGGTATGGAGGAGTCTTTCGAACCAACAAAGACAATATATTGAGAATATATGAGGGTCAAATGGGGATAAATACCAACAATGTTGAGGATCTCTAGGCGTTGGAAGAAGGGCTTTGTGTAGCTGAGGCCTAGGGTTAGGACAATCTAATCATAGAAGACGGTTCCCCGACTTCGAAAACCACAAAAAAATGGTGTCTGGAGGTGTTGGCACAGGGGAAAACCCAGGGTTCAACGCTTAACAACGCACCGAAAAAACCTCGACTACCGACCCTTTCGACGACACCTGCAAAGTGGATGAAGTCTCGCCCGAGGTAGAAGCAGGGGGGGTTACAAGACGCAGGTGTCTGTAACCAAGCTGGGACATAGATTTGTGATAATAACACTTCGCAGGGTATTCTATTAACACTTAGAAGATGACATGAATTAGTTTCTTAATATTAGTAACATCACAGAACATACCCAAAGATAGATCGACACAGTAACAATAAATGATTATATATCTTGAGCACTTAGCACCGAGTTAGATCTAACATTTATTTATCCTTAACACCAGTAAAGCACTAAGAAACATCAGATCTATCTATCATACATAATAATCAAAGCACTGAGCAGATTCACAACATAAACAACACAACACAAATCAAACCAAAGACACAAGATATACGTGGTTCACCATAGTGTGGGGCTAAATCCACCAACCACTTCGCCTTCTTTATTATTCATTTGAATCTTACATTCATTCACTCCTGTGCACTAAGCCACAGAGCCAAGATTCACATTAGAGAGGAGATCTGCGCATTGAGCACCAGATCCTCCTTCCAAAACTAGGTCAAGGCACATAGCCAATTCTCTATCAAGCACAGAGCCTTACTCACATACATTCCCTTGGACAAAGCCAATCACATTACTTGCACTTAGCTCTCCACTCTTCTCTAAAAACTTCTACTTCTACCATACATTCTTACTTATTTATACTTTTACAATCCCTTACAATAAGACCTAATAATGGGTAAATCCCATGGGGCGAGATCCCATAAACCCATTACAAAAACCCTAGAGAACCCCTTACTGGGTCCACATAGCCCACAAAATAAGTGATATCCACGATCTCATCTCTGCCTGGGTGCTCCTTCTTTGAACAATGTGTCGAAGTTCAAAAGTGGTCCAAACCTGACCAAGGTTTCCTCAAAACATGGTTGAGGGCCAACAAGAGGCTAGCCTGGAGGTCATTCAACAAATGTTGGCCTCCATGCCAGTGATCATACCCATACATGTGAAGCACTCGTAGACTGGTTAGCTAATTAAAGCCTCGAGATTAAGGAGGATTTGTGGGAAAAGTCCTAGAATATCGCACGAGCAAGGGGAATGGTCAAACGAGCACCAAACCCCTTAGGAATCCATAATGAATAGCTACAACAAGATTGACCCTAATGCAGAGAGGAACTGAGAGAAGAATAATCTGGGAGGAAGCCCAACTATGGAAAGGAAGGACTTGAATTTACAAGTGGTTGAATGCTAGGAGGAAGGACATGAAGTGCCTCATATCCACATCAACACCTACCATCTAAGTGTCCTCCAGACTTGGCAAATAGGTCAGTCTCTAGAAAAAGGTGAGGATGGCACCACGGGGCTCTTCCCAACAAGAGAGGTGCACCCCCTTTCGTAAGAAGAGTTAAGGAAGAATGAAGATGGAGGGGGGATCCCCGATACTAGTGGTGGGATAATAAATGAACTTGCAAATAGGTTCTCCCCTCCTTCATGCGATCAATATGACACCCATCGGGCTCCCTGGCGATCGAACGACGTCCGAGTGCCAACTACCCACAAGGACAACAATCGACAAGACTGCGCCTTGAGAAGCCCAAAACAAAATTTAATGCAAGGGAATACTCCAGAGAGGTCAGGGGGAGAGATCCAGATGAATGATCTTGAGATCACTTGCCAACTCACTCGAAAGGAAAAGCATCAAAAGAAAGGGAAACATATTAATGACACTCGATCGCCAGCTAGCAAAGGAAGGAGGGAATCTCGCGCCGACATCCAACATAAACAGTTAAGTTAGTTAATGAAGGCACCCAATCTCGAGGATGAGAAAAGAAGAGAACGATGGTTCATCAACGCGACGAAGGATTTGAGAGGAAGCTCGAGGCAGAGCCAACAAGGCAGAGGGAAAAATAAATAAATGAGAGTAATGGGGCGTTCTCCGGACACCTAGATTCACTCTCGTCCCTATGATATCCTCCCATATGATGAGCCCCTCTACTCATAGCAGGAACACGACACTTAGTGAAATTTTTATGCCAACTTTGCAGCTCGAGTGGCTAGCTCAGACCTTTCAGGCCCCCTCTGCCGATAGTAAGAGCTCTATTGGTAATCCTCTCTTAATCAGGTACCACCCTTCAATTCGGGTCCTCATAAGAGATACCACGGCTCCTAGGCATGGATATCCTCCTAGTTATAGACGTGGCTCGGGTCTCCATGGAGCTTCCACTTCGAGGCATCAAGAGGAGGGGTCACCAAAATATTGAGTCCAATACGAGACTTTTAACACTTCTAGAAACTACATTTCAAATACCCCTCAACAAATCTAGAGAGCTCTAGATGAAGCAGAAGACACAATCAATGAGGAACGAGGGATGACTACAGATACATAAATAGTTGAGAGCACTATCCACTGGGTCCTAGATGTTGGACACACCAGGGAAAGGGACACTCGTTATTGAAGAAAAGTTGAACTCTACTGGCACCTCAAGACGCTTCTGAGTCAAATATTCAAACCAGAGAAGACACTCAAAGCATAGTCCAACTCCATCTTGATGGCCTACACTTGATGGTTCGAGACATCCTCGCTTGCCTCCCTCAAACAACTCGTCATCAGCCTCTCGGGCACCATGAATCTCAACCGATTCACTCTCAAACCTCAGGCGAGGGGCCCTCGATCCCATGAAGTGGGTTCCCTAACAATCCTTATTTTTTGAAAATGATAGTTTTCAGTAGCTACAGGCATGGTACTTTCAATAGAACTGTGGTTTTTAAGTTTTTTTGGACTCTCCATAAACAATATATTTGGCCTGATGATATCTACCTTTGATGTTGGTCTGCTTTTCTGAGTGGCAAGCCAACAACAAGGGTTTTTGGATTGTATGATATGTTAAAAATATAATAAAATTATGCTTTTGAACTAAAAAAAATGACTAAATTGACAAATAAACTATTAATAAAATGATATAAAATAAATTTATGATTACATCTAAAATAAAATCAAGATGTATAATATATATGCTCAATAATACATTGAAATGTGAAATTTAACCTAATAAAAAATAACAATAAAAATTAAATATTTCAACTTCAACTCGACGCCAAGTTAAAAACCAAATTATATATATATTAAAAACAAATAATTCAAATCAATTTTGAAAGGGATTAATAAGTATCATATTCTTACCATCCAAATTTAAGAAATATTTGAACTCAAAGAAATTTGATTATTTTTTAGCACTTAATAGATTTAGCAAAAACATAATTTATGAAACTTACATTTCAATGTTTACAGTACATAGCATGTACTCTCGTTTTTGTTTGTATGTTTGTGTGTAATTGTGGTGGCCAAGAAATATTGGGAACGTATATAAGTAACTCAGCATACATAAGCAACAAAAATAAGTTGTAAAAAGCATTCTGCATATGGGGATGTAGCTCACATGGTAGAGCGCTCACTTTGCATGCGAGAGGTACGGGGTTCGATACCCCGCATCTCCATGATCATTTGGCTTTGCTTTTTAATTAATAATCAGCGAAGAAGAAAAAAACCCCAAGCCAGAAAAAAAAAAGATTTCAGGATCGATGTTCAGTCCATGCTCACCGCATGCCATCGTGACATACAAAAACATAAAACAGTAATTCAAAGCTAATTTATTAAACTAAACTAATTTATGATTCAAAGCTTTATGTATTTTCCTAAACAACAACAATTATAGACTTATATTAAAAAATTATGGTTAAACTTAACCACTCACAAGTACAAAACTAGACATCAATGCCAAGGAGAGGAGAGATACTCAACTCTAAATAACTAGGCAGTGTTCCCATTCCTAGTGTTTCAATGTGCCCATTATTTCTTTCATCTCTGTGAATACAAGAGTAAATGCAAACAAAATGTGAACAAAAGACAATACAAAAATAATACATCTCTAAAATAGGTCAAGGTGCCTATTTCTTGTCATTATAGGTTGAGTTACTAGAGTGTCCTTCTTCTTCTTAACTATTGTCTCCCATTCTTATTTCGAATATTGAATGTGTGTTATAGGATTTTTGAGTACTGACTCGCTCTAGTCTAGACGGGCTCAAGAGAACTCGATCTCTTTTTTCCTAAGGCCTCTGTGGCACTTCTATCTCTTTTTCTTGATCCACCCAATTGACCCGATGTTTGGGGTTTGGTGGAGGTTTTGTATTCTCAAGTAGCGCCTCCATCTTGGATAGCAAGGGGGAGATCTTCTGTGGTTGAGTAGTTTTTTCATTGGGAACTTGCTTGATTTTTCTACTGTAGGAATAGTCGAACTAGACTCTAGCTCTGATTCTTGAGTGGTTTTGGGGGGATACTTGCTTATTAGTTGATGTTCTTTTTCTTCATCCTACCAAATGGATTTTCTTGGGCATTTCCTGGGTCTTTTTCTCTTGGGGTGTTTGGGACATTGCATTGCAATGTGCACTATTTCATAGTGTGTTTGGCAACAAAAGGAGACTTGTTCATAATCCAACTGTTGGGTCCATGAGTAATCCTTTACTATTAGGTTGATTTTTGTTGGATACACTTTAATGAAGATCATGCCCATGCAAATACACACATAAGTGGTTATCTGTATGTATTTCATATTCTCACTTTCGAAATGAAATTTTCTTGAAGCATTGAAAATCTTGCTAAGATAATCACACCCCTAGAAGTGAAGAGGGTTGTTGGGAAGATGGACCCAAACCATAGTGTTCAAGAGGGAATATGTGGTAGGGTCAAAGGAATAATATCAAGTGTTCATGCAAAGTCCACACTTTCCTGAAAACTAAGGACTTGAATTGAAGATCGTATCCATGTCTTCAGCTAAATCAAACTCAACAATGGAAAATCATCTTGCGCAAGGATATATGAAGGCTCAATATTTGATTTTAGGATTTTAGGGTGTAGGAACCCAATGATGAACATTTTCTAGCCAAGGCCAAAGGCCAATAAGCTACAAAAAGGACCATTTGATTAGTAAAAATCAACTTGATTTGTTGCATCTTGCATAATGTGAATGGAGAGGGATAACACATTTTGAACCATATTTCGTGGAGGGGGTGGGCCACTTACAAAACCATTTAAAACTACATCTTTGAGAGAGGAACCTATTATGCCAGAAGGGGGAGCACTTTCCATAGTAGAAGAGCCATGCATCAAAGCCATGGGCTAACTAGATGGAGGAGAGTTTGATGACATGGATGGAGAGGTGGCACTTGAGGGAGACACTGCAAAGTAGAGGATCTGGGTAGTGGGACAGTGAGAAGAGGGAGTGGGGATAATTGAGGAAGTCAATCTACTCATTTAGATATAAAGAGAGGGAAAGGAAAGCAACTAGGGCCAATGCCTAACTATTATGTACTTCAGATTTGAAAATATAATCTAGAAGAGAAATTCAAATAATATACACAAAATAATGAGAGAGAAAACCCTTGAGGTAGGGTAACACCATGTATTATTCATTATGGAAGGAAAACAATCAAACAATGGTTTATACAATTACAATATTCATCACTACATTTCTTATACTTCTTTATATATTAATATCTACCTCCTAGAAACATTCTAGAGAAGGAACATTCTATTAGGTGGAACCTTCTAACAAGCCTTCATACATTCATTGACCTCCTAGGAACATTCTAGAGAAGGAACATTCTAGTAGGTTGAACATTCTAGTAAACCTTCTTACTTTCATTGTGTTCACACTATTGCATGGGCCTTATTTACTAGAAACGACCTTCATACATAACAATACATAACTACCTAATGATCATTATTCCCCTTGGGTACCTCCATAGTCACCCCATGTTATCTCCCTATATATACTACACTAACCATCACCTTTCCAAATCTACATACAAATGAGTTTCCATCAACATATACATACATACACATATATAATTTATTAACATTTTTTTTTTTATAAATGAAAATAAACAATATAAATAATATATTATTTTTCATTAACACAATCGACTTGGTTGTATGTGTCGAGAAAGAATGATAAGCATAATTGTAATACTATTGTTGGGCATTGTTTCTAGTCCACTATTGCATGCATCATGTCCTTCTCAACGTTGGGGAGTTTTAGACCCAGGGTTTATCCGAAGTTTGTCCAACAAAACCCCAAAGCATCAACATATCAATCCTTGACCAAGGTTGAGGAAGCTCTCACTCGAGATGCAAAGAGGATCACATAGACCATAAGGTCTTGTGACAAGGATGAAAGATTAAACATACAAAACCTTACTATAATTGGCATCCATGATATTCATATCTAATAGAGTATTTTTAGGACTAAGAGTTAAAACTATACACACACATGTTCAAGTCATGCATGACATACATAGAATATAACATAAATTCCATAACTTTATTACCAAAAGTGTTCTATCACATCACAAACATACATTTCTCGTGATAGATACATCCGATAGCCATAGAACTCCATATCTTTACTATACAATACAATGAAAATACAAGAGGTTGTGCATGATGCCTTTTCTCAAAATTGAGACATAGAATGAATGAGTGCTTGATTAATTATCTAGCCAACCCCATCTATGGTGCTCAAGCCTTATTTTATATCCTTCATTGTTGGGGAGTGTTGTCTCTTTCTGCTATGCTCCACTCACTTCTTTGATCCAACTTCCTCGCATGCTTCTGGTGCATGTCAATGCTCCACATAGACTCTCTGTATCAAGGTCAATATTAACTACTTGGCCAACCCATATTCTAGCTGCCCCATGTCTTCATATGCTATTGGAAATGATCATTCTGGGAGATTTCCGAGTGATTCCTTTCTTGATTCTAGAAGACATTTTCTTGGTTTCCGGTGCAAATGAAAAAACTTGAACTGAAGCACACTTGGTAGTATTTATACTTGGCATGTTGCTGACAAAAATCAGTCTGATGTGCACTCTATGGCATTCCACACACATTTCCTCATGTGATTGCATAATTATGGGATGAGCTCGCACAAATTCGTTTGTGAACGCGTGCAAAATTGGACCCAAAAATTTGGGTGCCAACATGCCCCCACCACTATTATCTGGCTTGTCCTTGAGCCAACTACGTTAATGAAGGACCACTTTTGTGGAATTCCTCCATGGAGTCTTTATATTGGTGTTCGGGTGCATGGAGTTGGGCTTGGAGATCGTTGGACAATTGAACAACTACTTCGACATCGAGGGTTGCGGCGTGAGGATTTGTTAAATCTGTGAGGTTGAGATGTTCGACAAGGGGGCCTACAACAACTTGTTTGTCCAAGAGCTGAGTATACCGGTCTATAGCCATTTTAGCCATCGAAGTGATCAATTATCGCATGTGTTTTTGCTCAACCCTAGTTGAAGTTATCTCCTTTGTTCGTGTTGCAATGAAATGCATTCTGATGACACACTCTTTGGGAGGCAAGGAACCAACATCTCATTTTTGCTGCACAACCTCAACTTCTACTGTGTGGATACAATCATAGAGATTCGTGATCTCTAGAGGGTTTTGTAAATAGTCCCATAATTTGAAGCTCTGAGTGACCAGGTCTGTGAAGCCTTGGTCATGGTCTCAATTCTCGTGAATGATGTTGAGTGCCTAATCAATTTTTTACTAGAGAGTGGTTCCTTCTGGGGTTAGATATTGCAGCCAATCGTGAAGTGCTTGATTTTTGGACTTCAAATCCAGAGCATGCTTGATGACTGACTTCATTTTCTGTAGAGATGGAATATGTGGATGGAATGGTGCCAACAGGGATACCTGAGAGTAGGCCTCATTACGAATGGTGACTAGCTTGGTATGGTCGCGAAGAACATATGTATATCAGCCCTAAGTATGTGCATGCACAACCACTTCAGTGATGTGTAGACCATGTAAAGTCTTCATAGATTCTTCCATTTCTTGACGGACACAATATTCTTGTTGTAAGCAGGATCAGGTGGTGTCATGAATGGAAATATCTTGCTCGTAACTGAGACGTGATTGGGTGAGTTCTTAGTGCAAGGATTGTCGGCGTTGCCAGAGTTCATGGACCAGGGAAGTGATAATATGTGGGAGGTTGATTGTAGGCACTTGAGACAAGTCCAACTTGGTTCAAACCAAAATAGATGGAATTACCGCAAGTGGATCGACATTGATCACACGGTGAAGACTGGATCCAAAAATATCGTTGGGAGGATTGAAAAAAGGAGGAGAGTGTTGGCCCGAGGGCAAGGAAAATTGTTGGGACACAAGCTGCATCGTCCTAATAATTTCATTGTGCAAGACTTGTTGTTTGGCTAATTGTGCATAAATTTATTTCATTAATTTTCCAACCTGTATGGGTGAATTGGGAGAACCCTCTTTGATTGGATTATGGGAGGAGGTGTGGTGGAATTTGTTGGAGGCAGAGCAAGGCTTGGATTGATGTGAGGGGAAGTTATCTTCTTTGATAACTGGAGTTTCCCAATGGGGGTATGATGGATCATGTTTGGACCTCGAGTCAATGTTTATTTGAACTAGGATCCGAGTCTTGGATCCCCATTTTCACTTTTGGATTGTGGAAGTATAAATGCCCACTCCACTTGTGGGTTGAGAACATTCAACATAATTGGAAGATTATGTATTTCGAGGCTCTAGTGTTGAGTTATCCTGCTTGGAGACAACATATTGTATTTCGTCAAAGGGAGGTCGGAATTCAACTGGCCACAATTTGACTCCTTCTATAATATCCCTTTCTGTAATACATAAGGGAATCACAACCTTTGTGCTATGTGCATCTGCATTGGGAAATATTATAATATTATGGAAAGTACATGTAAAATGCAGGTGACACTCATACATATTGAAGACGTGGTTTGGGGTGCAGACTCTTTCAACGAAAGAATTTATCCGTTGAGTGTGCCACTGATGGAAGACATCATAAATTGTAGCATGGGTGTCAACATTCTTGTAGTGTTGCAATGGTAGAAACTTGGGGGAAAGAAATGGAGGGGAAATAGCCAAGTCAATTTCAAAGTCGGGAAACGACCTCCATAGTACCATAGCAAGGAAGAGAATGATCAAACTGTAATGAAACTATTTGGCTTCATCCTGCATGTCGAGGAAGTTAGTAACACATTATTTGAATAAGTAAGGGGCCCATGCCATCTAATGCCCATTAATGCAGTGTTGGGCTGTGAGGATGAACCCCAAAGAGCATTTGTCCTTCCGACATTTGTGAATAATATTGAAGGAGAGCAATTGGGTTGCAAATTGGACATCTGAATTTTTAATTTCAATGATGATGACACCACAGGTGCCCCTGTGTGTTCCATATGTAGAATAAACCTCTTCGAGTTGTACATCATTTTCCTTGAGATGATTCGTTAGATCTTCGTTGGAGGAGGATATGTCAAAAAATATCCATTTAATGGTGAGTTCCATGAGATGATACTCATCAAGCCAAAGGTATCCTCCATGCACTTTTGTAAGGAGGAATCAAACACACTCCTAAACATTTTGTCCCCTTCCAAAGTGTAGACATTGCAAAAGGGAATGAATGTTATATTTCTTTGATGTCCTTTCCCACTCCTGGGTTATGGTTCTAGTCATGCCATCCACATTGTTTATAACCTCAATATATTTATGCAAATGTAACTCAGGAAACTAATTAGGGTCCTGGAAGTTGTAGTATTCACACTTGAGCAAGGGAACCTGTCCGAATGGAAGGTCGTTAAAAGGGACACCAAGCAGGAGCACATGATCGAGAATCAATTTTTATTTAAGGGATTTTGGCTTGGAGTGGGATTTTTTCTTTCTGGGTGAAGCCATACTAGAATAGGTGGTATTGGTGGTGGACTATGCTGGAGATATGGAGTGAGAGGGATTAGTGAAGATCTAGTTTGCAATGGTGTGGAAGGAATGTATGCAACATGAATAATAATGAAAATGGTTAGGGAGTTGGAAGTAAGAGTAGTTTTGAATTGAAGGGGGTCATACTAACACCTGACTGTCCGCACATGTGAAATGAATATCCCATGTTTTCTGTGTGTTGGTTGGTACTGCCCATGAGTATGACCATTTGGATCGACATGTGGTGCTTCTTTTTGGCATATCTTGTAGTAAGGCCGAAACCTACATTGATTTTTGCAATAACTCACTTTTATTATGGATAAGGGAAGTCATCCCTTTTCCAGTGGTGTTAATGAGCCATCAGTTCTTGAATTAGTTGTAGCAAATTTGTGAGTAGAACTTCTCACTTGGACCATTAATATTGCCACTCTATGGCCACCGCCGTATCTTGAAAAGCACTAATGATATAGGCAGTAGAACCCATGTGTGGAACTACACACTATAGGTGCAATGCATGGCTCAATGCACCTCGATGAGTATTGATTAGTGTCTTAAAGGGGTGGAGCTACCCCAGGTGGGTCACCATGTAGCTGCATCCTGGCGTGGCCAGTTAGTGTTTGTGCAAGAGGGACAACATTATGTGCATTAATCTTTGGTAGGATCCATTGGATAATCATTGCTTTGATAACTGTATTGGAGTCTTCTATATTCTCAATGGGATTAGGGAGTATATGTGTAGGGAAAAAATCAGTGCGGGCTAACGAAGGTCGTCTACGTTTTCCAATTTAAAAGTGGGGAATGGAGGATAGGGAGTGTTTCTTTGGGAATCAACAACAGGAATTCATATAGTGGCCACACACATTGCGCCTTCATTTCACCATCCAATGCATTTCATAGGGACATGTGTATTGACGGATGTTGACATCTTGTTGAAATAGTTCTCAGATCCTTGCCTCTTTAAAAGACCTATGAGTCGCACGTTGCGACTCCTCGCGTGATATTTATTCTTCAAGGGATATTTGCGCCTCATGCATAAATTTCTTCTACTGAGAAACATCAAACTTTGGAGGGGGTTGGGGTGCCTTCTTGATCTTTCCATCTAGTTGTTGACCCGAGCCTTTTCCATGCTCAAGTTTTGCCTCAGTCATCGCCCCTCTTCGGGTTACTAGATGGACACCTTCTTTCCTATTCTTCTTCTTTTTTTTTCATGGCTCAATGTGCACCATGTTACAATTGGTATTCTTGTCCTCCCACTTATTCAATGAGTCAAGAAAATCCTCGGTTACATGTTTAGGACTATAGAAATATGCATAGATCATGTGTAGTTTGGTGCAAAATCATGAGACATGACCAATCTCACCACAATTGAAATATGTGGAAGGTCTAACTCTTTTGTTTCCATATCTGCACCGCGCCCATATCCAACTCAGGGCCCTCCTTGATATCCACCTCTATTTCCACCTCGATCACCACCATTTTCTCCTCTTATACCTGGAACACATTCTAGGTGTTATCTTACATTAACTTGCGGGATAAACAAATATTGACATCATGGTCGGAGAATTTACAAAACTCACAGAATGGGGTGTTGCAACATCTAGTTCCACTAAGAACATTTTATATTGACATATTCTTTGAGGACACTTTCGAGCAAGTGACCTAGTTATGACACATTATGATTATGCTTTGATCATGAGTATATTGTGATGTCAATGTGATCACATGTTAAATTCTAGATATATATATTGACATGTATTATTGATGAGTTCCCCTGAGTGTGGAGGATACATGACATGTTAAGGATGTTGATGGCATCAACAAACTTCCTTAGAATGAAAATTGAGTCAGGGAGTGGACTTGCATTTGCTTTGAGTATTTGATTTACATGCATGTGATTTATATGATGATTTTAGTATGGATATTATGCATATGGATTATTGATATTTCCCTTGACAATGGATGTAGGCTTGGTGACACTTTCTAATACGACTCACATATGGAATAAAGGGTTCATACACAGAACCAGACAAATGAGGGAGAGGTGTGGCATCGTCCCTATCACATCCTACTATCACTCCTGCCGTGACCTGAACCGAGGTTAACAATTACCTCATTCCAAGAGGTACACGATGTCGTGGGGGGAGACTGAGATAATTTCTCACGAAGAATTCTAAGGGGTGCGCAATAAGGTAGAATCCTTATTCCTTATAAAATCCCTTAGTATCTCACAATGTCGTCCGAGTGTAGCGTTGAATCCAAGTGTCTAGAAAACTTCCAAACTAATCAAAGGCGAGTGGCACCCTTGGAGCACAGAAGTGTGTCTTGAAGGGCACGCCGCATAAATAAATTGTGAGTCAATAAAAATCTAGATGGCCTTGAAAATATAATAAAAATGTTTATACCTTGTTAGAACAAAATATTTAATTAATTATTAAATTGTGAGCTAATAAATATAACAAGAGTCTAAGTCTAAGATGGTTGGCTAAATTAAAACATTAAAAGGGAACGAAGGGAATTAGACTAGCAATTTAAATGAAAGAAGAAATACGAATAAAATTGGGTAAATGCACATGTGTGCATTAAAATAATAAAAGTGTTTATAAAATAAAAAGGGATTAACACATGAGAGAATAGGTGGCCCACATAGAGTAGCATCTTGAGTCAATCTACCAGTAATCCTAACTAAAAAAATGATTCCTAATCCAACTCAAACTGAAATTTAGTTAGGGGACATAGAATAAATGAAGGATCGGGGAACTAAGGAACATCTAAGAGAAAAAATAGGAACAAATTGGGGAATGTGAGGGAAATTTTCTAAATAAATAAAATAAAAAGGGTATTAACATGTGCAACTTGGGGAGAGTGTGGCACATGTAGTGGGTAAATAATCATTATTAAATTATTAAAAAAATTGTTTATTGTGCATGAGAGGACACATGTCATTGAGATTTTTCCTATAAAAGAAATGGAGAGGAAGGAAAAAAAACCTGACTTGAGAGGTACTTTTATGCTGCCAAAATTTTTCTGGACTAACTTACTTGTGGAGAGTTGGGATTGCAAATTTGTGTAAGAGGTGGAAGTCTCTCCTTGTGAGGGAAAGTTTGTGTTATTATGTTCTTGGTTAGTTGTGTGTGGCCCCTTTATGGCTTGGGGGGATAAGGGGGAAGAAGAGCACCCCTAGCATTCGTTGGGAGGTATCGGTGAAGTCTTGGGAATAACAAGTGAAGCGAAGGAAAAATTATTGCGCCATTTCTGGAACAAAGATCATTATCATCAACAATTTTTCCTTGGTTATGGTATTTTGTTTTTGTACATGCATTTACTAAATTATATATTTATGTAAAATGATCTGGTTAGAAATTAAGATTTTAACTTCCAAATCCGAATTGAATACGTTCTTAAATTGTGATATTGAAAATGTACTTTTGCCAATTCATATTAAAAGAACTCTGGTTAAAGAAAATATTATATACTCCAATCTGATATGAAGCGATCTCAAACTCATGATACTGAAATCAAATTTCTTTTTATATTGCGTGAATCTGATATGAGAACAATTTTAACTCGTATTATTGAATTTGAAATTTTTACCATATTGTATGTATTGAAAGCTTAAAGTTATGTACAATGTTTTCTTAATGGTCTCATAAAATGAAATGGATGGAATATTGAACATAAAAAGTAATACATGATTAGAATTTTGTTGAGTGCTAGTAATTGATAGAATTGATGGTTATTTTTGCTTTTCAAAATTAAACATTCGCTTGGAGAAAACTCTTGTCCGAAATCAAATCGATTATATGAGAAAATAAACTCTTTGAAAGTGATTAGAGGTTTGAAAATTCTTCTTTAGTGGCGTTTAATTGATATATCTACTTTATCATATATATTACAAATTATAAAGTATACTAATCCAATTAAACTCGTGTTCTACTCAAGAGATAGTTAAATACAATGTTGATTTAGTTAAGTAATACCGAGTATTTCTTAGAAATTTAACACGGTGTAGTTGTCAAGTTAAGTTCTTGTTTATGAAAAATTATGGTGTCAATTATCGAGTTTGTATAAGAAAGTAAATGGATTAAACAATTTCCGCTTCCATGAATACATGAGTAACTAATGCGCCATAGTAGTGATCTAGAGAGATCTAGACACTCACTGATAGACACAGGAGTGGAATTCCACGTAGTCCTAGCTAACCGATCCATCCAATCATCAGTTAATCGAGACACATGTGCGGAAGTGAGAGAGACACATGCAACTGCTGGTGATAAAGCCAAGATTTGCATGCAAGAGTTGTTGAAATATTGTAACTGTAAAGAGTATTCTTTTTATTATTGAGTCATTATTCATTATATCAATCCCCTTTTGTGGATTGATCATGTTGGGAATTGTAATTGACCAAATCCCCTTTTGCGGATTGGTCAAACCCTAAATATATTGTGCAAATTGAGAAGTCATCCCCCAGGCTAATTAAAGTGGTTTTAACCACTAAGAAGACAGGTCGGCCCTGCCCAATGAAGAGACATATTTCCAACACCTTCCAATCAATATAAATAAAGGAAGCCAACGCCTCATTATCTCACTCACTCATTCGCTCATCCAGTGCGCAAGTTTGGTAGCTGCAGTTAGGAGAAGAAGTAAGAGAGAGGCGCATTGCTCAGTGTTGGATATTCTCTAGTGTTATGGTTTATTGTTTTGAAATTGTATTGGCTTGTTGGCACATGGGCATACCTAGGGTTCATATCTAACAACGCACCAACAAGCCCTAACTACTATCCCTTTCGGCAACACCTGCGAAGCAGATGCAGTCTCACCTGAAGTAGCAATAAGGGGTTGCAAGACACATGTGTCTACAACTAGAGGAAATGAAAGTGGAATCAAGACAACCACACGAGGAGATATGATTATTCTTTCTAAGCATAAACCTACTTCACACAATTATACGTCAGATCTAACATACTAATGCATCAACAGAGTAACAGAAGCAAAGAACACATCATCAATCACACACAACACAAGATATACGTGGTTCACCCTCTCTCTAGGGCTATGTCCATAGAAATGTGCTTTATAATATTTTAGTTGAAAGCATATAGTTCTATATGCGCTCTTAGCTTGCATATATTTCTCTCCTTCTCTCTTCTCTCCTCTCTTCTCTATATATCCCTTCCCTACGCACCTAGCTACAACGTTGATCTTTGCACCCAGCAACATATATTACAATACGAGAATGCTCTCACAACAATACTTCTCTCTCTACACTAACAAAAATCACTCCTCATAACATCAACGAACCCATCCTAGGTCCTCTTGACCTTTATTTGTACATTACAATAACTCACTGACAACCTTAGGCCGAAAACTAGGTGTCAAAACCCTAGATACAAAAACCCTAGGTGTCTAAAACCCTAGGTCAACTTGACTCGCATTTTCTGGGATTCGCTAGCCTATCTTTCCTTCCTTCCCGCGAGGTGCTCCAAAGTATCCAACAGTGCCTTTTTTTGCTTGATGAGTTTTCCACGATCCATCTTCCTTGCTGATTTGTTCTCCTTGATCCTCTCATCCAACGACTCGCTCTCTCACACTTCGCTCCATCTTTTCTTCTCCTTTGGCCACTTCGACCCACTATTAGTTAGTGTGTCTTCCGCGGAGTTCACATTTCATCTTTTCTCCCTTAATATTTTCTTTCTTCCATAACTAAGGGCCAACAGGACCCCAACACTCACCTGTGACTCATTCTGAGGCACTTCAGATATGATCCTTCTGTTTTTCTTTGACTTCAGACTGCACGGAGCAGCCTGTGATTTCTTCTCTATCCTCCCCCACTGTGTGCAGACTATATTTTTTGTGTCTGGTACCCAGTTTCAACTGCACCTAGTACCTGGACCCTTGTTCTTATGCTTCTACTGAGAGCTACGAGGCAACTGGTTTTCATAGTACAGTTTCAACCGTCTCCCATTTACCAAACCTTCCTTCTATTCTCCAATCAAAGTCTTCAACTACGCAGCTCCTCCTTTCGTGACATAGACAACCTCATATGGCCCCAACCAATTTGTTCTAAACTTCCCTGGATGTTTTGTGAACTTGCGGTCATATACCAATACCAAATTTCCTTGCTTAAAGGATTTCTTTTTTATGTGTCTGTCATGGTAAGCCTTTTCTCTTTCCTTCTGCACCTACTAATGGAATCCTACAATAAACCTGTCTTCTTCTAGTTCGATCAACTGTGCGAGCCTCTCTTGAACAACACCATTGTCATCCATATCTGTAAAGGCTGCAATTCTCAGACTAAGAACTAAATATTCCATGGGTACAACTGCTTCTAGACCATAGAACAACTTAAAGGGAGTTTGCATTGTTAGCTTCTTGCAAGTGGTTCTATAGGCCCATAACACTGATGGTACTCTCGAGTCCCAATCATCCCTGTTCACACTGCAAATCTTTGTCAGCGCTATCTCCAAGATCTTATCAAATGCTTCAATTGTCCCATTCTCTTGTGGATGGTAGGGTGTGCTCTTCTGATGATGAACTGGAAATTCCTCAGTCAAGGCTTCAATGGTCTTATTAATAAAATGTGTGCCTTGATCACTCATAAGGATCTTCGGGCATCCAAACCTGGTTATGATGTCAACAAATATGAAGCGCGCATTTGTAGTTGCACTACAATCCTTGATTGCTCTTGCTTCAGTCCATCTGGTCAAGTACTCTGTCGCAGTGATTATGTACCTTGCTCATGTGTGCTTTCCTGGTGGGTTTATAGGTCCCACGAAATCAATGGCCCATTTCTAAAATGATTGTAAGGTTAGCTAGGGTGTTAAAGGAATCTCATCTCTTCTGGATGGTTTCCCAACTCGTTGGCATACATCATAGGATTTGTGGTAATCCTTAGCATCCTTGTGTAAAGTGGGCCACTAGAGGCTAGCTCTAAGAACCTTCTATGTTGTTGCTTTTCCTACGTAGTGTTCTCCTGCAATGCCTTCATGTGATTCTGCTATAATTAGTGGTCTTTCTGCCTCCATGACACATCTCCTCAGGATCTCATCTGGTCCCATCTTGTATAGTTGTCCAACTATAAGTGAAAAATCTGCAGTGCGCACTACTAGATGTTTCTTTTGAGTGACTGTGTATTCCGAAGGTGCCATTCCTGTTGACAGGAACTGGACTATCTCGACGAATTGATCATCAACCTTTCTAATGGCCAACAACTGTGCATACGACGGTGTATCTTACAAACTAGTAGGTTCCTCTCCATGTTCCAGCCTCGACAAGTGGTCAAGTCCTTTGTTCATTCTCCCTGGCTTAACCACGATCTGAAAATCATATTCCTGAAATAGAAAAATCCATCTGCATATTCTTCCCCCAAACACTGGCTTGTTGACTAGGTATTTCAATGTGGAGTGATCAGTGAACATCTTAAAGTGTCCTCCCAACAAGTAGTGGCGAAAATTATACAACGCATACACCATGGCTAACCCTTCTCTCTCAATGGTGGTGTAATTGATTTCAACTGTAGATAGTTTCCTTCTAGCAAAGGATAACGGGTGGTCAATGTCTCTAGGTCTCGGTTGTGCTAACACTTATCCTAATGCAATAGAGGATGCATCGGCATGCACATTAAATTCCTTACTCCAATCTGGGAAAACCAGAATAGGCGCAATAACTACTTTTTGTTTCAGTGTGTCGAAGCTCTGCTGGCATTCTTCTGTCTATTAAAACTAACAATATTTCTTCAAAATATTTTCCATGGATGTTGTGATCTATGCATAGCCTTTAATGAACTTCCTGTAGTATCCAATATGTCCCAGCGCAGTGCACAACTATCATGTGCAGTTTTCTGACTGAAGTAGGAGGGGGTAAATAGACTATAATGGAAATCTTAGATGGATCTACTAGCAATCCCTACTTACACACAATATGGCCTAGCAACATTCCAAAGGGTGAAAAGAAGATGCACTTCTTCAGGTTCAGGGAAATCTAACATTGCCTGCACTTATCCAACATCATTCTTAAACAATGAATATGATTTTGCAACAAGCTAAAAAAAATTCGATCATCAAAATATGATTCCAGAAAATTATGTAAAAAATCTTTGAATGCTTCGACCACCACCCTAGAAAAGATAGCTGGTGCAGTCTTCAATCCAAATGGCATCACTGTCTATTTGTAGGATCCCCATTCTGTGGCAAAGGTGGTCTTATGGTGATCTTCCTTGGCAATCCTGATCTGATGGTATCCCAAAAATCCCTTTGTGAAGGAGTAGACCTTCTGTCCTCCCACATTGTCTAACACTTCATCAGTAAATGGTGTAGGGAATGGGTCATGCAAATAGACATCGTTCAACTTCCTGAGATCTACACAGAGCCTGATCTCTCTGGTCTTCTTATCCTGTACCACCATAGGGATAATCCATTCTGACTCTTCAATAGGTTCTATGATTCCTGCTTCCAACATTATGTCAAGCTCAATATTGACTTTCTCCTTATACTTGGGGTTCAATATGTAGGGTCTCTTCTTGACTGGCCTTGCATCTTGTTTCAAGGGGATCTTCATCTCTCCCATGGGCCCTTTAATGCCCTTCATATCAAAGAACTTGGTTGGAAACAAGTTATGGTATTCATGTAATAATTATGTGATCTTGTCAATAGTGGAAGCATCCCAATAATCTCCAACGTTTGCAAGCTTCAATGTTTTCTCTGTTCCAATGTTGAATTTCTTGATTTTAATTGGTTGTCCAATAAAAGGTAGCTCAACTCCTGGTCCTTCTATGTCTCATTGTCCTTCTATTTCTACGATGTTCACATTCCTAGGATCATCGTCTTCATCTGCGCTGATATTGTAACAACCTTGCAATTTCTGAAGAGGTGCAGTCCATTCATCCTTTTCTTGCTCAACAGTGTGGGTAGGTGTTGTTGGACTCACCTACCACACTTAGAGGGGGGAGGGGTGAATGAGTGTGGGGCTCTTTTTCCCAAAATTTTCCTCTTACACAAAACTCATTAGTTAGCATTCAACATTTTACTCATTACTCATTGTTGTCATTTATAACCAGTTAGATGTGAACACATATCAACAACATATATCAACAATATATCATCAACAAATCATCTCTACAAGGAACACAAGGAACACAAGATGTATGTACAATTTTTGTTTTTATTATGGACTTCAATCTGAGGGTTTTTCAACAACAACTGAATAGAGTACAACTCTACACGAAAATCAGATCTATATGCAAGAATCAACTTACATTCTCAACACCAAATGAGATGAGACAACAATCCTCAATATATATCAATCTATACCATAAATAAGTGCATCAAACATGCACCAACCTGTGTCAAACAACATGTAATCAACCTGTACCATAAACAAGTGCATCCAACCATGTAACAAGTATGTACCAATCATGTGTCAAATACTCATCAACAATGACTCATCAATATGTACCAACCTCATCAACTATACACCTCATGTATGTGCCAACTCATCAACTGCTTGTCTCAACCATGACTAGTTTTGGATTAGTCAACAACCCTAACTTGAAATAATCATAACTTT
>ML784488.1:358873-388300 GCA_009831015.1 Picea engelmannii
ATTTTGTCACCTTACTTTATCATTTCTTGATTTTTTCACTTCTCTTTATTATTTAAATAATCCACCTTGACTTTGTCACTTTACTTTATCATTTAAATAATATTAACCCATTTCTAGGTCACTTAACCTATTTTCCTTATTTTCGGGTTAACCACTTTCCATAAATAGAAAGTTCTCCAATATTTTATCATTTAAATATTCCTTCTTGATTTTTTCACCTTACTTTATCATTTCTTGATTTTTTCACTTCTCTTTATTATTTAAATAATCCACCTTGACTTTGTCACTTTACTTTATCATTTAAATAATGATTTATTCTTTTAGGTCACTTTGACTTCTTTTGCCTTGGGGGCTTCAAGCCTTCATGTGGGGGTCCTTCATCTTCGTTAGGCCATAACTCTCAAACCATGAAGAGTTATGTGACATTCCACATACCACCAGTAATGTCATGAAAATCACTATCCATCTAAGATAGTTTCACCAACAATTTCCTTGATCTTCATATCATTATTCCACATACAAGCATGGGTCCTCCAACCATTCTTCTAGGATAACTCAATCCACAAAACGTCTTCCTGTGAGGGCTTTCACCATAAGGGGACCACTTTGGAGTTCATCCATTTGTGAACCTTATCAATCATGATAAGAAAATAATGAAAGCATGGGTCCTCCAACCATTCTTCGAGGATAACTCAATCCACAAAGCGTCTTCTCATGAGGGCTTTCACCATAAGGGGACCACTTTGGAGTTCATCCATTTGTGCACCTTATCAATCATGATAAGACAATAATGATTCATCTATACATTTTTCCAATAATGCATCATATACCAATGAAACCACATCGATCCATCCTCATCATGTATCAATGACAACTCATTGATCCATATTCATCATATCAATGACAACTCATTGATCCATCTTCATCTATGCATTCTCATCAAGGACAATACATATTACATTACATCAATCATCATTCAATCAATCGGTTGACATCAATCAATCACTTGACATCAATCAATCAAACCATTGGCATCAATGACAACATGATCCAACAAGTGCCTCCTCAAAGACTCTCTGTCTTACAATCTGTAACGCTTGATCCACTGTAGGGTATTGGATTTCAAATAAAAAGGTAGTTACAAAGTTTTGAGTCATACTTTTCCAATCTGCAATGATGAGACATAGTTCTTCTTGAAGATACCTATTGATAGGGGTTGTGTCCATCGTTTTAATGAATGTTTTCACCCACTGCTCTTGAGGAGTGTTTCTCTAGGCCTCCTTGCAACTTTGCACATGGTCCTTTGGACAACTCGACCTGCGTATCTAACTTCACAGCCTGCTACTTGTTCTGAAAACTGCGTTGTCATCAAAGTGAGACATTGTACCCAGTTTGTAATGTTGTTTTTGTGCGTTCCCCACCATCTTGCTAGAGTTTCTTTCAAGGCCTCATCTAGTGCCAACAACCTTTGTTGTATTGGTACAATTTCTTAAAATTCCAACAAGAAAGATTCTAAATGATTTAGACCATCGAAGGTGGGAAATTTACTTACTTCTGTTCCAATCCAATGAACTTCCCTGGTCAGTATAACACCTCTCCATGTAGATACTTCATACATTTTGTTCTTCCAATTCTCTAGTGCTTCCTCTGAGACTGATGAACATGCGTTTTTACTTCGCCAGCTTAAGTTCCCATATGTTGTAGGATTAATGTAATCCTATTGTCTGGCTGTCAATTTGTATATGTTTTCTAGTTCACATGTGCAGTATTATTCTCTGATGGGCTCGGTATACCTGTGACCTTCATTAGGATCCAAAGGTGCAATGAACCTAAGGCCATCTCCTTCAAATTTCATTCTTCTTTTCTTTAAAAACCACAGTGGAATTATTGAAAGCCCAATCGATTCCTAACAACACAGGGTAAGGACAACTATCATCAACTATCTCAATCACCTCAAAGTCTGCAAACATCCTTACTCCATTGATGTCCATAGGGACATGCTCCAGTCTCGCAAAGGGGCTTACTGCCTATTGATTAGCCATCCTGAGCCTGATAGGGGAATAAATCAGCTTAGGCTTTCCCATCGGTGCCCAGGTTTGCTTCGTCATGACATTGACTTCCGACCCTAAGTTGAGGACCACATAGTCTATATCATACTCTCCAATTTGAGCATTCAGGTGTAGTTCCTTATTTGTCCTTCTCTTTTTAGATACTTGGTGTACTGCTCTATTCAACAAGGGATCTACCTTTCCTAGATCATACTGCTTGATTAAATTTTGAAGCTCTTGTACAACGCTTTCATCTTTAATCAAATTAATGCAAGTACATAATAATTCCATGAGATTTCTTACCTCTTTTCCTTCTCTAGGCAGAGTAGACTGATCAAGTGCCAGAGGCATTCCACATTATATTACTTCTGGTCATGTATTTGATGAATAACCCTAGTCTTTTCCAAATTATTTTATGGCCTCCTAAATTTTTTTCTTTTCTTTCCTCACATCAAACACTTGTGTCTTCTTTGTAGCTTTTCTAACCCTTGATTCTTATGTAGTATTTCCCGGGGTCACTCTGTCTTCTCCTGTAGCAATGCCTCCTCTAGTGATTACAATGACTCTGGGATCCTCTCCACGAGGTTCTGCTGAGATTAGTTGTACTTTATGGTTTCCTCCTCATATTTCCTGAAGTTTGGCTAGCAGTGCAGGACAATCTTTAATGACATGTTCAAATGAGTTGCAGTAATTGCAAGTGGTACAAGGGTTCTGACAGTCCCTTGCCAAATGTCCTGGATTTGCGTAGTTGTAACAAATGACCTGACCTCGACCTCGACCCATGCCTCCTGCTGGTCCTCTTCCTCTGAATCCACCACAAGGGTTGAAGTTTCCTCTTCCAGGGGAATTATACTGTGGAGTAGTTCCTTCTTGTTATACTTCGCCTTGGATCCTATATGTGTCTCTTGATATTTCATGTAGTAGGTCATAAGCTCTACAGTCTTTCTCGTCGTGCCCCACAAATTTACAAAAGGTGCAGTAAAAGTTTGTAGGTGTCTGAGCATATTTTTTCATGTAATAGCATTCACCAGGGCGATGTCGATTTCTACATACCTCGCACCAAGGTAGAGTAATCTGTTTGAAAGGACTCGGGGCTCCCAAGGCCAAGTATTCATGAAATAGTGGACAATGCTCCTTGTCATGTCCTTTTGATTTGCATCTAATGCACCAGATATCTTCTCTTTTATCTTTTCCCTTGTATTTCTTCATGTCTTCGACCTGCAGAGACAAGCTAGTTAACTGACTTAAAATTTGACTCATACCTGAGCTGGATTCTCCCATAGGGGTTGATTCTAGTTTCATGGAGATCTCCAGTTCCTCAGCCTATGAAATGATCTTCTGCTGCATTAGAGGGACTATGATGTGTGGTAAAAGGGAAACAATGAACCATTCCTTGTTATGTTCGTCTGGGATCTGAAAAGTCAACCAACCCGTTAAGGTCTTAAACCTCTGGTCAAACTCCCAAATAGGTTTAGCTAATCTCTGCTTGATTTCTTTCAGTTTTGTAATGCATTGTGACTCTGAATTAGGTTTCTTGAATTCTGCAACCAACACATTCTTGATCTCATTCAACAGTTTAGGCTGTGCAATTCCTTGGATGAGTTTCATGTACCAACTCAGTGCGTGGTCCCTTAGGGTAGTACTAAACTGAGCTCTCTTAATTCCTTCGTCAGTGACATTTTTAATACTCCATACAACTTCACATAAAAACCAGTGTTGATCAGGATCTTCAGATCCATCTCCCCTAAATATAGGGAGCTTCATTTCATCTGCCATAGATCTTCCTAGGTTTCCTTGCTGAGTATGTGTTGAACTGCTAGTGATAGTGCTCTGAGTGATCTGGTGCGTCTGACTACTCTAATTTCTTAATGCTGCTAAAACAACAGGAGGAGTAATAGTACTTACTTCAACAGTCTGCGCAGTTCCTGAAGTTTCTGATTCTTCCTGGTGAGGTTCTTGAGTCTTCTCTTCCTCTATCCTAGCGGACTCTGAATGTTCCTCATTCAATAGTTCTTCTTCCTCTCCACTGTAAAACCCTTCATCTTGTACTAATGGTTTGTGGTTCTTTTCAAACAATTTCACCAGAGGGACCTCTCTGAAGATTCTCCCATTGCGTGTATGTCCCACCTCTGCGTCGTTGTCGCTGTCTGAGTTCTTAAACATTATCTTTTCGATTGTCCCAACTACTGTACATTTAATATGTTCTTCTCATGTAATAACATCTTGATCTTCAACTTTAAGAAGTGTAAAAATTTTCCTCTCGGTACCTTAAAGAAATACCTCTCTGCTTGGCTATATGACTCAACTCTATCGATGGAAAACTCAATGATGTACCCTCCAATAGTTCTATTGAACCAGTGATCTACTTCTCTCAACACAACATTATCAACTATCTTGACCTTCTTGATCCGTGTCGACGTCCAAACCACAGGTGGTCTAGATCTGATCTCAAACTGGGTATCTGCTAATCTGGTTAACCACTCGTATAGCTCCTTATGAATCCCTCCAAAGAAAATCTCGTGTATATCAGTAAAGATATACCTTCCCAACCAATCCTCTATGCTAAGCTTAGGGTTCTGGTTCTGGGCTTATGTGAAGTTTTTTTCTTATTCTTCTATCCACTTCTGAATCTCTTTCTTCGATGGAAACCACCTTGAAATTCCCTCAAGAAGATCCTGGTCCCGACAATGAAACCATTTGTTGTCACAGGGGCAGACCTAGGGTTCATCTCTAATAGTGCACCAACAAGCCCTAACTATTGGCCCTTTCGGCAACACCTGCGAAGAAGATGCAGTCTCACCCGAAGTAGCAATAGGGGGTTGCAGGACACAAGTGTCTACAACTAGAGGAAATGAAAGTGGAATCAAGACAACCACATGAGGAAATACGATTATTCTTTCTAAGGATAAACCTACTTCACACAGTTATATGTCAGATCTAACATACTAATGCATGAACAGAGTAACAGAAGCAAATAACACATCATCAATCACACACAACACAAGATATACATGGTTCACCCTCTCCTTAGGGCTACACTCACATAACTATGCTTTATAATATATTAGGTGAAAGAATACAGTTCTATCTATTCTCTTAGCTTGAGGATATTTCTCTCCTCTCTTCTCTCCTCTCTTCTATCTATCTCCCTTCCCTGCGCACCCAGCTGCAGGTTTGATCTTCACACCAATATGAAGATCTTACAATATGAGAATGCTCTCACAACACAATACTTCTCTCTCTACACTAACAATAATCACTCCTCATAACATCAACGAACCCATCCCATGTCCTCTTGATCTTTATTTATACATTACAATAACTCACCGACAACATTAGGCCGAAACCTAGGTGTCAAAACCCTAGATACCAAAACCCTAGGTGTCTAAAACCCTAGGTCAACTTGACCCACATTTTCCGGGCTTCGCCAACTTGTTTTTTCTTCCTTCCCATGAGGTGATCCAAATCATCCAACGATGGCTTTTTTCTGCTTGATGAGTTGTCCACAATCCATCTTCCTTGCTGATATGTTCTCCTTGATCCTCTCGTCCAATGACTCACTCTCTTGCACTTCACTCCATCCTTTTTGCTCCTTTGGCCACTTCGACCCACTATTAGTCAGTGTGTCTTCCGCGCAGTTCACATTTCATCTTTTCTCCCTTAATCTTTCCTTTCTTCCATAACCAAGGGCCAACATGGCTATCTATATTAAAGAATTTTTGTTGGGTTTTCTCCCCCATGAGGGTTTCCCAGGGTAAATGTTGTGTATCTTATGATTGTGTTTCTCTCAGTGATCCTACATATGCTATTGTTATCTAGTAAATTGAAAAGACAAATAATAATAGCTCAACACTTAACATGGTTTCAGAGATAAGGTGAAGAGATCACCTTTCATTGGATAAGAAAGAACGTCATTGTTGACGTACATGAAAATTAGGGCTTTTTGTTAGAGAGGAATATCAACCTAAAAAACATCTAGAAAAGTGTGCCTTAGCCTAGGAACTCTTTGGCACCTTGAGCGCACCTTTTCACTGGTCAGATACTCCATAAAGTCAAACCCTAGTTTTGACTGGTACTAGAAAACCAGAAGTACCAGAAAACTAGGAAACCAGAAATAATACCAGAAGTACGAGTCCAAAATTCATCATGCTCAGTTTCAAGGGGTAAAATTTGGATTCTCAGAAATCTTAGTGCACCAACTTACTCTCCTCAGCTCAATGCATCTAGTCCCTAGATCAGAATTTCAAAATTTAAAGTTTGAAAAATTAGGGTTTCCTCATAAAACCCTAAGTTGCAGTTGCAATAACAGTTTCAGAATCAATTGCAGTATTAATTGTAGTTGCAGTAGCAATTGAAGTATCAACATCAGTACCAGTTGTAGTCACCCTTGAATTTTTAAAAGGGTTGGTATTTTTTATCACTCCAAAAGTGACCCTAGACTGTAATCAGGTGATCTTGGTAACATCAAAAGTTTTGTAAATGTAAATGAGTTTTTTAGAAGGTCAAATGGACAAGACTCAAGATGATAATGTTCTAACTCAGAAATACAGGCTAGCATGCACAAGCAATCGAGGTCTTGACTAACTTCAATCAGTAAGTGGAAGTAAAATGTGAACAGAGGGAAGACTTCAGTGAGAGGAATGTAGAGGTTGTTGTAAACATCAGGTCTGCAGACGACCTAAGGAATAAAAACCCTTAACACAAGATCTTCTTGAGTTCAAAGTTTAAGGACACTAAAGAAATATCATCATAATATTACAATCAAACATACATCGTAATATCACCACAATAATTCATGTGAACCATTCAAAGCATGAACACTTTAGAATCAGAAGCAAATAAGCTGAAATAAAAAGCTAATTTCTATTAACCAAGATGTCTCAAATCCTGTACATAACCAGTTCACAGTGACTTTATCAACACATTACAATTTTGGAGTGTCATCTCAACCATTCGAACCCTTTCCCTCAATTGGAACATGAATTTATAATAAAAAGGAAGAGCAACAGCTAGAGGTGTGAGCTGGCCCTTCCTCACATCGGATTCCTCAATCAACAACTATCAATCGAACACCTATTCTTACAGCTATTAACAAACTTCTACAAAACATGAAAGTGTTGGTGACTAATCCAACTAAATTTCAATGACACTTACTCTCTTGATCTTCATTGATGCACCTCCTTTTGCATGGCAAGTGTCCTATAGAGGTGGTAAGTTGTTATCATGCTGCCAACTGCTGTCTCTGCCATCATCAACCATCTAAAAAAATAATGAATTCAAACTCATACATTCCAGGTGCCAATAGGTAGCGCCAAATATTTGTATCTTCTGTGCAAATTTCGTCTCTGCCAAATATTAGGTAGTGCCAGCCAAACAATTGGGTAGCGCACTGTGAAATTCGCAGTGCTCGTCGTTACACTGCTCAAGAAATTGGGTAGCAAATTTAGGTAGCACTCTGTGGGATACACAATGCCCAGGAGAATCGGTAGTGCCCAAGAAATTTACAATGCCCAGGAGAAAACACAACGACCAGGAGAAAATGCAATGCACTGAACTCTACACATCCATGCATGAAAACGATGGAACGAGCAAGAAATTAGGAGCAACATCATATATATCACGGCTATATTTAGTTCTTGAACACATGTATGCTGGATGCGTGGCTTGATCTTGAGGCTTAACTCATGGCCTAACTTTGACTTAGTTCATGGCTTAGTATTTTGACATATAGCTTTAACTCATAGATTATGAATTAGGAACGTGATCTTAACTCATAACTTAGCTTAAGGTAATGACTGGTGACTAGCATAAGAAATGGGCATGTGGATTTATAAAATCTACACTTAGGATAATGAAAAATATTTATGCATAGAAATTTAGGTTTAGACTAGAGTTAAGACACTTTAAAGCACACACCAACTCTTCTATCAAAGTCAATAAACTCATTTATTGAAAAGGAAACTAAAATGAAACATAGGGAAATCAACAAAATAAATATTTAGGAAAAACTACTAAAATTTGGTTTTTTGGTTATGCAGGTCAAAAAGACAAAGGCCAAAGGTGTTTGGAGAAAACGATTTATGAATTAAGACTCTTCCTAACTCAATGAGGAAATTGGAATTTATGAACTAGGGAAAATGAGCAAAAGATTTCAAAATTTTAGCACAAGGATGCTAAAGACACTTAAAATTTCCATAAAAAAAAAATATGAGTGCTAACATTAATTATTACCGCTACCAGATGGTGCCACTACCTGCAAATGCTATCATAGGTATGTACTCACATATGTTTAAATTGTTAATCTTTAAAGGGTATTTGCAAAAGAAGGGATCTCTTGCCATAGATCTAGAAGGATCTCAAGATCCAACACATTCAGAGGAATAATGCAACCTAAGTTTGATTATTTTGATATGCATCTATTTGTTATGACATTATTTTGATCTAGTTTGCATGTTGAAGCTATGACCATCATACTAACCTTTGGTCAAAATTAAAGTCAAGGTATTAGATGGATTAAAGTTGAGATCATAGAGTTTATTCTCTAACCCAACTTTCTGTCAAGATAACATATTATCTTAGTACATAAGACATGTTGAAGAAATCACTTGTCATCTTGAGTGAAGGAGACTTGGAAGAAAAGAAACACACTCATTCTTGAGGACAAGACTCCAGGTCCCAGGTTTGATTAATTAAGTTGATAAGATTCAAAGTTACGCATGAAAAAGTTGATAACTACCCCATTACAAGTAAACACTATAGTTGAGGTAGCAATCTTTGAAAAGTATTATGCTTGGTAATATGTGAGCATATTGAGATAAATGATTAATGTAATCATTTACTAGATACAACTAAAATATCCTCTAGGAGAAACTTCTTGTGTTGGTTCCAAGTTACCATGGATGAATGTTTGATCACAACACTAGAATATTTTTGATCTCATTTCATATTGTATTTCTTACTTTTGATCTTTGTTTAAGACATGTCACAAGTGATAGCTCTAAAGGATCTACTGTGACGATGATTCGTGCTATTGTTTTATTACTATTATAAAAAAAGGTATTATTCTTGCATGTTGTTTTGTTGAGCTTAGTTCAGGTTACAGGTGATAACCCTAAGGAAGCTATAATGAAGGTTACATAAGACAACATATTACATGAGACATGAAGAAGACTATGTACATGACCATATACATTCATGTACCAAAGAAGATGAAGAAGAAGCTATCTTTTGAGATCCAGAGTATCTCATATGGAGATTGATTTATTGTTTGCAGAGATCAGACATACTCTCAGGAAGTGAGACAAATATTTCTTTGTAGAGATCACATAGAGCTAACACATGATTGTGCAAATTGAGTTGCAGCTGAGCAAGTGTACTAGATTGGTACAATGTAATGAGAAAATTTGGTTTGAAGTCGAATATAGAAAGTCTCATATTTTCAAGATGAAGCAAGCTCCTAGATCTTGGTATGGCCTAACTGACAGTTTCCTGAAGAGCTTGGGATTTACCAAGAGTAAAACTGATTCTAAACATTACTTCAAGGTTACGAATGATGAGTTAGTTATATTGTTGCTACTATATGCAGATGATTTATTCTTGACAAGATGAATAAAAGATCATCAAAGATTGTAGAAGAAGCTCACTACAGAGTTTGATGAAAGACCTAATGCATTATCTCTAAGGTATTGAAGTTTGAAAGATCCCAAAGAAGATCTTCCTTAACCAAGGGAAGCATGCAGTAGAAATACTAAAGAGGTTTGATATGTTGGAGTATAAATCCATGAACACACCCATGGAAACAAAGTTGAAGCTCATGGTATATACCTCGTTAGAATCGGTTGATGCTACTCTATACAGATATATTATTATTGGTTCATTGATGTATCTGACGAATACCATACCGGATATATGTTTTGTTGTGAACACCTTTGAGACAGTATCTGGTCGAACCCAGATGTGTTCACCTTGATGATGCAAAACATGTGATGAGATACCTTAAGGGTACATTAGATTTTGGTCTCTTCTATACTAGATATCATGAATTCAGATTGCATGTATATACTGATTTAGATTGATCTAGAAGTGTTTCTGATAGAAAGAGAACTTCAGGATGTTGTTTCAGTCTGAGGTCATCCATGAATTCATGGAAGAGTAGGAAGCAATCAAGTATTCATCTCAGCACGACATAAGAAAAATATATTGCAACATGTTCCACCAGTTGTGAATCCATATGGCTTCATCTGTTGTTGACAGATTTATGTGATCTGGAGATGGAAGCCATCGTGATCCTATGTGATAACCATAGTTGTATAAATATGATGTGTTCCATGATGATTTGAAGAAAATATAGATTCGATATCACTTCATTCATGATATGATGCGTAGGGGATCTATAAATCTCCATTATGTTGGAAGATATGATTAGGTTGCATATGTGTTGACCAAACCTTTATCTTGTGTAAAGTTTGAAAAATTTTGAGACAAGCTTGGTATAGTTCTGAAAGGACATCCCTCAGAAGGGGGAGTGATGATAATGATACTATGGTATCCTGACCAATAACAAGTAGCTCAGTTAGGATTTTTATATCCCAGGGGACTGATCATCCCTAGACAGATCCTGAACATCTGTAAGGACAAGCTATCAAAGTACTTATGCATGCATATGCTAGCTTTGGTTAGTAATGGTAGCTCTGTTAAGATTTTATATCCTATGGAATCTTTTGATTCCTATGAAGATCCTTTCGATCTATAAGAGTACTACAATATGTTGAGATGCCAAGCTTGTGCTGAACATTTCCAACTTCATGTTGATGTTGAGATGGCAGCCTCATGCTGAATATTTCCAGCTTCGTGTTGATGTTGTTGTGATTCCAACTTCGTGCTGAAGATTTCTAGCTTCGTGTTGATGTTGTTGAGATGCTAGCTTCATGTTGAACATTTCCATCTTCATGTTGATGTTGTTGATATTCCATCCTTGTGCTGAAGATTTCCAACTTAGTGTTGATGTTGATGTGGTTCCAACCTTCGTGCTGTGATGATGTTGTTTCTCCAGGCTTCGTGTTGTGATGTTGATGATGTTGCATCAACCTTGTGTTGTTATTGATGATAATGATGTATTAATATTATACTAATCCATGTTGATGTAGATAATGATGATGCCACTTCGAGTTCTTGTTTAAGATGTTGATGATGATACTCTAGCCTCATGCTGATGAGGATGATGATTCTAATCCAGCACCATGTTGTGAACAATGATGATGAGAAAAAAATCTGATGATTTATAGATATGCCAGTCAGTGTTCCAGATGATGTTGATGTTTCTTCCCTCTCTCTCTCTCCTGATGATGTTGTAGAATACCCTTCTTGTTAAGGGGGAGTTTTGAAATATTGTAATTGCAAATATTATTCTATTTATTATTGAGTCATTATTCATTATATCAATCCCTTTTTGTGGATTGATCATGCCAGGCATTGTAATTGACCAAATCCCCTTTTGTGGATTGGTCAAACCCTAAATATATTGTGCAAATTGAGAAGTCGACCCCCAGACTAATTAAAGTGGTTTTAACCACTAAGAAGACAAGTCAGCCATGCCCAATAAAGAAACACCTTTCCAACAACTGCCAACTAGTATAAATAAAGGAAGCCAATGCCTCATTATCTCACTCACTCATTCGCTCATCCAGTGCACAAGTTTGGTAGTTGCAGTTGGGAGAAGAAGGAAGAGAGAGGCACATTGCTCAATGTTGGATATTCTCTAGTGTTTTGGTTTATTGTTTTGGCATTGTTTTGGCTATCTATATTAAAGGAGTTTTGTTGGGTTTTCTCCCCCATGAGGGTTTCCTAGGATAAATGTTGTGTATCTTGTGATTGTGTTTCTCTCAGTGATCCTACCTATGCTATTGTTATCTAGTAATTTGAAAAGAAAAATAATAATAGATCAAAACTTAACATGAGTTACTTACACTAGTCTAACTAAGTGTAACTAAATCTGAACTAAAGAGGAACACCTTATTCTAGAGAATATTCTCATCTAAGGATTCATTCTTAACATTGGACTAACAAACTTAGGAAAATAATTTTAGGTGAGTGTGTAATATCTCCAACAATTAACACATAATATTGTGAACTACAAGATGATGATGATGATGATGATATATATATATATATTACTATGATGATGATGATGATGATGATGATGATGAAGATGATGATGATGATGATGATGATGATATATATATATATATTTCACTCCATGTATAATAGATAATGAGTGAATCTGTTTGATGCCCATAGTAGCATCATCATAAAGATCCAACAACTTCACTTTGTTTCCTTCTTGGAGTTGATGATCAATACATTTATGCAAAAACAAAAAGAAATACACATTATCTTGAGATATGAAAAATGTTAAAACAAGATATGAAAAATGTCAAAACAAGAATTATATTCTAATATTTAGCATATAATTGTTGCACTCACCTCGAGTTCACTAGTACCACTATGAATATACTCCACATTATTCTCCAGTTCAACAATATTATTGCTATCAATATTGAGATCAATTAGTGCATCTTTCATTGCTCTTTTGATAAGGACTTGTCCTTTTCGTCCTGTTGTTTTTATAGAGTTTCCCTGTGTGGTTTCATCATGCAAAAAATATACAATATTCAAAAATATGAAGAATGTCTAATTAAGCATTCAAAAGTATGAAGAATGCAAGCAATATTTTTTTTTTTCAAAAAGAACATTTTAAGCATGAAAATTTATGACAAAACATTGGGACAGATTAACTATCACAACAAAAATTTTATTACCTCAAATTCAACACCACTATCAACAATGTCCTTTACACATTGCTCGATGAATTTTTGATGATCACTATGACCAATATTGACATTCTCTTGTGCAACCTTCAGAACTCTGTTGACTTAAATTCCTTTTCCTTTTGGTGACACTGAATATTATGTATGATTTCTCTACATGTGGTTTAACCATCATGCAAAAAAATATACAACATTTAAAATTAGAAGCAAACTGTCTCTAAGGGAACTATTCTCTTTTTCAAACAATGAAACAACAAAATTGCAACAAGCATTGGCAAAGATGTAAAAAAGAAGTGCATAACATGAAACATTGTGATGAGCCTTCAAATCTATTTTATGATATGATAGTTATGATATTAAAAGCATTTAAAGCATTATTTTACAAGAAATTATCTCATTGTCCAAGGCAATTAACCTTACAATTCATAACTTTGGATATTTGTAGTAGAGTTTCCTTAGCAAAAAGTAGCACTATATGTCAATAGTAAAAACACTTAAGCATCAAGCAACTCTCCATTATCTATAGTCACGTCACCTTAACAAAAAGGAGAACTATATTCAATATCATATAAAGGTTAATCATCAAGCAGAAAGGGGTACCACCTGTATAGGAGTGGACATTTACATCTTATAATAATTACCTACATAAATTATCTCAATAAAAAAAAAACTTATATATTTTGTATTTTTCTTGTATTTATATATTTCCATCTACAATACCAAATCGACAAAGGAATCTTGATAAAGTTCAGAAACAAAATCAAGTTTCAGTCTTGGACAAAAATAAATCAACCCACATCTGTTATGTTTTATTGAGTAGAGATTCAACACAAAATGAGACTATTTTTTGTATTTCCACACACATATATTCACTTTCAGGGACACTTTTTTGTGTTCTAACAACATATTTTCATAGCGCCCAAAGAAGAAATTAATCCTAAGGTATAAATCTGCATTCTTTCTTGTTTTGTGCATTTTATAGCAAATTACAGGTCTGATTTTCTATATTACGACAAGTACTTTTCTCAGTTTCACAACATTCTTTGATCTCTAGGGCTCATACTCCATTTCCAAGTTGCATAAGGATCCCCCCCTAAGGTTAGCACTAACCCAAAAACATGAGAGATTATAGGGTCATCAATATTTCCCCTTGTGATGACTTATCATCAATAAAGCGAAGGGAGTGTCTATCTAAGGTGATAGTTGGTAGGTACTCTCGTAGTTGTCACACTTTTCTGGATTGGGTTGGACTTTTCTCAATCTACAGATGTGTGATAACACATCCCATAATGTATGATATTTCAAAGGTCAAATTTAAAATCTTAAATCAAGTAAATCCATAAAGGCTAAGGTGAAGAGAAAAGTCAAAGTAATAAAATAAAGTACAACTACTTCACTATGCCCACCCTCCAAAGTCCTAAGAGAAAAAAGTCTATCTAAAGAAAGAAAGGACTAAAAAAAAATGGGAAGTGTGTGCACACCGAAGTAGTCTGAAGTATTAAGGCTCCATCGATAAGGTGATAATAACAAAATTCCTACCCAAAATAAACCTAGAAGCATAAACAAGATAAAAAGTGGCATGCACATGTCTACAACTTTGAGATTCTATCACATTAACTTCCCCTTTTCCCCTTCATCACTAATCTTGCTAATTTCCTATCCTACACCTAAAAAACTTAGAAAATATTGGTCTTCCTTAGGAGTGGGCTTATTTAAAACTATTAACAATGTTTTCCTAGGTAGAACTTAGGAATGTGCCAAAACTAAATTAAAATGTTATATTTACTAGTAAATTGTCACTTGGAACTATGAATTAATGATTTTGTAAGGAGCTAGACCCATCATCTAAGATAGATATTATACATTGGAGTAAAACTAGACCGTTGAGACACATGGAGCACCCCCTTTCCTATTTGAGCACATGCATAAATTCATAACTTAAGTGGAAGGGTGAATTTTGATTTGAGATTCAATGTGCCTAGAGGGACTTTACAACCCAAAATGAGGGAGATTTCATGTAACATAACACCTTAAAATAATAATAAAACATTAAATAATAACGAAAAAATTAAACAAATTATATATATATATATATATATATATATATATATATTAGGTTGAATCTGTTATATTTTGATTTTCTCTAGCTTCAATTAATAGATCACCAAAACAATATAGTGACTACATAGGTCGTAATATTTTAAAAATATATATTAATATCTTAATATATTTTATAATATTAATATTTTATAATACTTTAATATTAATGTATTAAACTAACACATGTCCATGTTAATCTCGGATCTATCAAACATTGAGAGGAATTAAATCTCTGGAGGTGAAAACCTTCAACTTTCCTCAAGTTTTGCACTCTAAAAAAGGTTTTCACCTAAATAAATTTGATCCTTATATGGCCTTGATACATCCTTAGATTTGGGGTTAACATAGATATATGTTGGTGAATAAAACCAGGTATTTAGATCATTTAACTCCTTATGACCCTTTCAAAGGAGGTTAACTACTTGGAGCATTATTTTATTATGATTTGATTTTATCAAAGAAATACATCATTATTATTTTATTGCGATTTGACCTTATCAAAGGAATAAATGATTATTCTATTGTAAGAGGATATTTAAAATCATGGTTTAATGATTTACACATGGTATTGTTTTTACCCATGGTTTTTGTAAATGGTTTAGAGTTTTCTCTTGGTATATAAAAAGAGAAGACCTCTCACTTATAAATGGGATACTATTTGGATAATAAAGAAATATCTTCTCAAACAATGATACTATTTGGTGTAAGTTTTTTTTATGCTAATTTTAATGCTCTAGTAATAGCTAGATCAATGGAATAAGGGTTGTAAAAGTTGTTTCAACTAGATAAGGTATGCTTTACAACTTATTTTATTCCTCGATCATTAACTAAATCTTATATTCCTAAAGCTAAATGTTTTGAGCTTAGCTTTTCTCTATGGAATTCAATTAAAATATTTAACAACTTCTTTAGATTTGGTATTTGATCATTATCATTTCCTCAACAAATTTCCAACAAATTAGATGTATCTTGGATGTCTTTTTATTCATTATGTGACAAGATATCTTCAAGAAAACTTCCAATAAATTCACTGTATGTTGGATCGTTTTTTTATTCATTAAGTGGTAAAATATCATCAAGGATTTTATGGAAAAATAAATTTCCTTGAAAACTAATTTATTTTTCAATTGGTAAGAGATCTTAAGGATTTTCTGGGATTCCCAATTACATTTTTTCCATGAATATTTTTAGGGGATATTAATAGAATATCACTTGTATTTTAAATATCCATACTACCTGATGTGTTGGCCCTTGACCAAGTTTTGGGAGATCCTTAGTCAAGTTGACCTATTTTGGGACTTTGATAGCCTGTCGAAAGAGGAGCGCAAGACGAAGCAGAGATCGCGGGATCTCAGCCCCTTTTTGGGATTTGGAATTATGTAACAGGTATGGGATGTCGACCCATGGGTTTACCCATGTTTAGGCCTATTTTGTAAAGTATAAATATATGTCTAGGCAATGTAAGGAGGGGCATCTATGTGATGTTAGGCTAATATGCTAGGTGCTAGATCTATGTGATTGAAGTACTGTAAAGTGCTATGTGCATACTGTGTGAGACTTTCATAGCTAAGTGAAAGTCATTGTAAGAGGCTGTGGAAGGCTATGTGCTTAGATATACTTGGGGAAGGAGGATCTAGCGAGCTGTGCAGATCTCTTGTCTTATGTAGAGTAAGGTTTTGAGGCTCTGTGCATGTAACCTATTGAAGAAGCTAATAAAGAAGAAGAGTTGGTGGACGTAGCCCCAAGGTGGGGGTGAACCACATATATGTTGTATTTCTCTGCTTTGTGCAATGTGTTGATGTGTTTATTCCTTTATTTTCTAAGTGATTTGGTATAAATAGATAGATCTGATTATGCTTTGTGCTGATGATGTATATGAATATAGATCTGACCAATGTGAATATGATCAATGCTTGAATCTGCTAGATTTAATCTACCTCTTTATGACAAGTGCTTAGATACATCAGATCTAAGTGAATGATGTGATGCTCTGTTTCATCTGCGTAGTACATAGCGGTTAAATATTGATGAACCGTCGATGCTAAGTGCTTTGTTAAGTATTACAATCATAGATATGTGTCCCAGCTGAGTTTGTAGACACCTAAGTCCTGCAACCACCCCTGCCTCTACCTTGGGCGAGACTTCATCTACTTTGCAGGTGTTGTCGAAAGGGTCGGTAGTTAGGGTTTTGTTGGTGCGTTGTTGTAGAATTGAACCCTGGGTCTGCCCCTGTGCCAACAAATGGTTCCGTTGTTGGGACCTGAAAATGTGATTGTTGGGAACTGAGGAAGAAGAAGCTTTGTGCAAAGATTCGACCTGAAATTGTGAAAGATCTGTGTGTAGATCCATCACTCTAGTGCACAATACTCTACTTAGTATGACAAGCTCTGTGCTAAGGAAAAGAAGTCTGATATGAAGAAAAGAGGTAAGATCTGAAAGCTTTGTGCTCTGAGAAAGGTAAAAGTTAGAATTTTTTATTAAAAGAGTAAGATCTGCAATCTCTGTGCTCTGATAAAGGTAAGAATATTGAAAAGTTTTAGATCTGAAAGCTTTGTGCTCTGTAGAAGTAAGATAAGTGAAAATTTGTGTTTCAATAGTATGGATCTTGATGTGCTTGACAGATTCTGTACTAGCTTGAAAACTAGGGCACTAATAGATGAAAGAATGTTTGATATGAGTAGATCTGATAAGAATAGTGCAAGATATGTTATACCTATGCATAAAAAGAATGTTTGGATTAACAAGTGGATGCAGGATCCTAGAAAGAAATGTTTGCAGGTTAGCTACTATGACCCTAGCACACAGTATAGAAAGAGATGGGAATCATTTAAAAGAAAGAGAGGATTAATCCTCTGTTACAGTTGCAGAAAACTGGGACATCTTGCTAAGGAATACCCTGGGAGAAGACCTAGTTGTCTTTGTTGCAAAGCTATGGACCATGAAGTATTGGATTGTCCTAGAATGATTTCTAAGATTGAAGGAATGAACATGAGAAAAGAAAACCCGAAGGCAGATCTAGAAATGGCAGAACCCCAAAAATAATCAGAGAAAGTATTGTTACATATGAAAGAAATCCTGAATGATCATCAACATATCAGTCTATCAGAGATCTTCAAAGAAAAAGAATGCCTTGAAGAAAGAATAGGAGACTTCGACATTGACTGTGTTCTAGATGAGGAAACACTGGTGAATATCATGACAGAGAGAACTTGGGAAGCTATAGGGAGGCCTGGTATGATTCCTTCATTAGGAGGAATAGGCCTATTCAAAGGAAAGCTGATAAACCTATGTGGAAAGCTCACCCAAATATCTATGAATGCCAATGGAACTTCGACAGTGGAAGATTTTGAGATTATTAAATTTATTGAGGACAACGCTCCATTTACTATGTTGCTTGGAAAACCTTGGATTGAAAGAGATCAGGCCATAAGGAAGGAAGAAGAAGAAGTTTTATAACAATAGAAGCAAGAGTTAAAATAATTCATGACTAGAAGAATCACATACTTAATTGAAGAACATAAGAACAAATCAATGCTATTTAACACCAGAGACTCGGATATCAAAGTTGCAAGAACACTAGAAGATCCACATAAGATTTATGTACCTGTTCCAGATAAAAAAGAAGGATCACCCTCGAATCTTAGGAAAGAATCTCAACAACGCAAATTAACTATGCCGAAAGAAGATAAGAATCAGAATGGAAAAAGGCATACTGAGACGAAGCTCACTGGAAAGAAAGCTAGAAAGCTAAGTAAGAAGAGAGCTAAGATCGACAAGTTGCAGAAGGTTCTAGAGGGAACTTCGTAGAAGGAAAATTTGCAAAATTGGAGCTTCGTCGGGATAACAAAACAACGTCACATGGCACTTCACCATGTCGAAGCAATATAGTTGTTGGGACCAATATAACCATTCGGTCGACCCTCCGAATGGGTAGAAAGGAATTTATGGTTCGCCACCAGACCGTTGGACCATGTCATAACGAACATAACAGATTTAATGAAGGATTATCAACTGTTGCAAGAGATCCGTTACTAAGTTATCTATTTATCCCGTCGCGCCATGCATTGAGAACACTTTTGCTAACTGTGAATTTGAGCCTGTAGACTTGTTGATTTTATACAATAATCATTGCGTTATTTCCTTCTATCCTATTGCAGTGTCTAAGTTACTCCTTGAACCTGAAGATTTCCAACCCTGAGTGTGTATGTCAGACGAGTTCAGCGCTGCAGAGAGAGTTGTCGAAGAATTTCTAATCAACCTCATGACTGAAAGAGTCATGTCGATGTCTACAGGTGTACAAGCGTCATCGACGAGAGGACTGCAAGCCTCTTCATCAACTCCTCACGGAGCCGGACCATCCCGACCATCAACAGAAAAGAGAACCAAGCATAAAGACGACCTAACAAATGTGAAGTTGATTCCATCCATACTGCCCGATTACATCCCACCTCTGGCTAGTGTAGTGAATCGTGATAGTGTGCCAAGAGACTTCGAGTACACTATGCAGTTCGAACAGAGTAGGATAAGACCACAGTGTTGAATTTCATAAAATTCAACCTCGGAGATTGCAAGATCTATGGTATGCTCGCCCTATACAAGTACCTAACCAGAAATAAAGGGAAGAACTCGAAGATCATCCGTCGTGGACAATGAACCTCACGCAGTCCACCCTACTGAATGTTATGAAGATACCACACTTCGGACAACACTAGGAAGTCAATGCATGTGTCAAGCTTCTACTGTTGTGTTACCATGGCGGCTACTTATGGCTAGACCACCGCATTATAGTTGACCCAACATTGATCCATGGGATCACATGCCTGAGTATGCAAGGACCTGACCCATAGGAATTTTATCCAGGAAAAGCTGCAGATCATGCACTGGCACAGAAGATCAAGGACACCTATGGCGATATCGAGAAGGGAACAAGAGGCTACAAGGTAGCTTCCATCCAGAGTGGCGCAGTGCGCCTCACATGCCAACTAATCACTGGAAAGTTAGTAAGAAAGAACCGACCTACGTAGGTCACCGACTTTGTCGTTGACCTCGCAGGGAAGTGCACGGAAGGCCTACAAATTAACTGGGCAAAGTACCTAGTTAACAAGTTGGAACTAGATTTCCTAGAAGCACAGGATTAGGGTTATGAATTTCATTTCAGCTGGCTCCTGGTCCTCATTGCATTTGTTTCCTAGGAGATGCCAGAAGGAGCGACCTTCCCTGACATAGAGCCATTTGAACCGCTTGTCGCGAAGTTCGCTACCCTGTGGTATTCAAATGATATGAACAAACAGTGGCAGTCAAATGTTGTGTTTCATACGTACTACCTCCAGATAAAGTGAGCCATCGAAGTCGAGCCTCGCATGACCCCAAACACATTACAAAGGTTCTAACCTCTGATGAAGTTCAACACAGATCAACACTTCATCTATATTACAGCGCGAGAAGATGAACATCAAGAGAAACTCCAGTCATATTACAAACTTACAGAAGAAGACCTTGAGGAGATCACCAAGGAATGGTCCATTGACCTCCTTATCCTATCCAACCCTGCAGAGATATCTGATACTAACAGCAGACACCCATAAAGAACAGAATACACCTGGAACCAACAGACAGAAGAAGACTGGGGAGGTCCAAAACTTAAGCAACACCTCAGTGAAGACCACGTCCATGTCACCTGACCGAGGGGGTGGTGACGAAGTAGAAGCTAAACAAAGACCAAGCGAAGTAACACTGCCTAGAGATGAGGTGGACCCATTGAAGAAGAGGAAGGTTCCCCCCCCCCGAAACCTTCTTTTCGGAAGAAGTCAAAATCCACCATGACCAAGATGTTGTCTGTCCTCACCTCCGACGACTTTGACTTCATCATAGCAGCCCTGAATGATTCTTCACTAGAGATAGCAGAAAAACGAGGAGCGAAGCAGGAAGAAATGTATGATAGGATTGAAGTCGAGCTCCGAGGGGTACAACAGGCTCTTCAGTCCAGCCGCACAGTCTCCATTGCGCTCCTACCATCGGGAGAAACAAAGTTGGGAGATGAGCCAACCCAACTCCACCAACTAGCTGAGACAGTCGAAGCTTGCCTTTGCCGAGCACAAGAGGAAACAGAACAAGCCACCCAGGCTTTGACACAAGTCCAAGGAGTACTTGTACAGCAGTGTCGAATTGCAGAACAGGAAAAGATTTCTCTCCAAGAAAATTTCGATGAAGAAAAAGCACAGATACAACAAGGAATAAAATAGTTGCTCACCAAGAAACTCTAAGTGAAAGAAGTAGTCAACAGAGCACTTCGCTTTGTGACAGTTGTAGAAATAAAGATAGAGGACCGAGTCACGAATCAAGTAGAGCAGCTCACAACAGTTATTCAACAACTACAACAATGCATAGCATACTTAGAGCTCCACGTAGTGCCCGAGACTCCACAGGATGTAAGGGATCAAAGAGAAGCAACTGCTCGAAGCGCAGTTGAGCGAATAAAATACCTTGATATGGAATGCAAGAAACTCACCGATCGCAGTGCCCAGACCTATGAGAAACTCACTGAGAATCCAGAAATGAAGGCACTAGAGTCGCAGCTCCAAGAGGCAAAGCATCAAGCCGAAAAGATACAAGCGCAGCTGAAGCCCCTGTCAGTTGTGGAAAGAATGAAGCACTCCTAAGAGCAATGCACTACACAGCAACAGATCCACACTATCTATAACAGAGTTATGGAAATAACTCAGAGGCTCCAACCTGTACAAGATAAGGCCTATCAATTATTCACAGAGGTCGAAGGCCGAGGAGAAGAACTGGAGCAGGTTGTCATTGAAGTTGAAAAATGCCTCGAAGGACCTATTAACGAGGTAGTCATCCAAGAGTTTGTTGCACAAGAGGTCATGGCATAGTAACAAGTCGAACCAGCTCGAGCCCAACTCGAGGCTTTCAAAGCAGAACTACCCAGATCAGAGTGACTCGGGACGAGTCACAGGTGAGTGTTGGGGGCATGTTGGCCCTTGACCAAGTTTTGGGAGATCCTTGGTCAAGTTGACCTATTTTGGGACTTTGACAGCCTGTTGAAAGAGGAGCGCAAGATGAAGCAGATATCGTGGGATCTCGACCCCTTTTTGGATCCTTTTTGGGATTTGGGATTATGTAATGGGTATGGGATGTTGACCCATGGGTTTACCCATGTTTAGGCCTATTTTGTAAAGTATATATAGATGTCTAGGCAATATAAGGAGGGTCATCTATGTGATGTTAGGTTAATATGCTAAGTGCTAGATCTATGTGATTGAAGGACTGTAAAGTGTTATGTGCATACTGTGTGAGACTTTCAGAGCTAAGTGCAAGTCATTGTAAGAGGCTGTGGAAGGCTGTGTGCTTAGATATACTCGGGGAAGGAGGATCTAGCGAGTTGCGCAGATCTCATGTCCTATGCGGAGTAAGGTTTTGAGGCTCTATGCATGTAACCTATTGAAGAAGCTAATAAAGAAGAAGAGTTGGTGGACGTAACCCCAGGGTGGGGGTGAACCACATATATGTTGTGTTGATCTGCTTTGTGTAATGTGTTGATGTGTTTATGCCTTTATTTACTAAGTGCTTTGGTATAGATAGATAGATTTGATTCTGCTGTGTGCTAATGATGTATATGAATATAGATCTGACCTATGTGAATATGCTCAGTGCTTGAATCTGCTAGATTTAATCTACTTCTTTATGATAAGTGCTTAGATACATTTGATCTGAGTGAATGATGCGATGCTCTGTTTCATCTGCGCAGTAGATAGTGGTTAAATATTGATGAACCGTCGGTGCTAAGTGCTCTTTTAAGTATTACAATCACATATCTGTGTCCCAGCTAAGGTTGCAGACACCTGTGTCCTACAACTACCCCTGCCCATACCTCGGGTGAGACTTTATCTGCTTCGCAGGTGTTACCGAAAGGGTCAGTAGTTAGGGATTTGTTGGTGCATTGTTGTAGCATTGAACCCTGGGTCTGCCCCTATGCCAACAGGATGTTTCAAGAAAAAATATAGGGTTTGGTTGGTTTTGTGAATATATTTCAATTTAAACCTACATATTGAATTCACATTAAATTTCCAGACTGAAGCTTTCAATGCGTCCCCAGATCCATTAATCTACCCCTATATCTTCATTGTATGGATAGTTTCATGGATTTTCCGAAGTCGCATCTGAAATTCCCCATCATTTCTGAAGGTTCATTGCCAAATATTTTAGTTCTAGCGGGTTTCCATATTTCATCTCTTGCAGCCAACATTTATGAGGATTTTGAAGTATTCTTGGTTCTTTATTCTTTCAATCAAACCTAGAATTGCATTTGATTGCGGGTCAAATCCTTGGTTTTTAGCTCTGACCATCATTTTAAGGGCTGGTCTGCATACGATCCTAATTCATCGGTGGTTTCAAAACTGAAAATCATCTTCCTTTTCTCTAAGAATTGTTGCAAGCAATGTGGATTTCAAATCTAGGTTGTGTACCGAGCTGCAAGTGTTACTCAGTGATTGTTCCATTCATCATAGTGGATACATGTGCTATTTGTGGCATGCAATTTTCTCAGATTTGGTTTATGTATATCGTATAGTCAATTATCTATAATACACTATGATCCAGGAAATAACATTGATGCTCATTGCTTAAATTCTCTTACTACATTAAGTGTTAGTGGATTTTCATTGGCAATGAATGATGATCAACCATATATAGTGGTAAATGAGAAATTTGCTATAGTACGTGATGCATCTGGAGCACAACACATATTTGGATCTCTTATTTTCCAATTTATTTTCAAATGTTGTTTATTGATGTTGATGTGAATGTTTTCATTTTCTTTTAAGCACCCCACATTAAATCTAAATTACGTTAGATATTTTGCTGGGCAAGAGTTTTAGTCAATTTTATCCATGTGATCTAAAGTCTATAAATAATGCTAGCTCCATGACCCAGAGTCTATAAATAGGCTCGAAAGACACAAATAGATACTCATAAGACTTGAGCTTTGTCTCTCCTTATTGAAACTCTCTATTAGTACCCACTCTTAATATTGCATTAGTACAAATTGCATTAAACCACATTTGAACACTTCCACTAAACTCAGAATATCCTAAATCCCATACACTCAAGATATTGGAAGTACACCTCACAAGTAATCTTCACATGCGACTACTCTTTTCTCCTATTAAAAACCCTTCAATGTACTCACTATTCCCAAAACATCCCATACAATGATCCCAACGAAACTGTGGAAAATATAAATATTTTGAGGAAGAGATTACAAGTTGCTAGCCTCTGTGGGATTCGATATAGTGCCTTTCTGGCATTTTTTCACATCACTTGCCTCATTAACATTTAGTTGAAGAGTTCACGTTTGTCAATCATGGCACTTGTAACGATAATCCTCCATTTGTTATCATTAAACATCCTTCTAGCCTTTTGTCGTGAATGATCGAATGACATTTATTTGTCTAAAAATCCTAAAGATTTTTTCCTTGTTATGCTTTTATCTTCCCCTAGACTACGTAATGGTAATATTTTTTACTTCTTATGCTTGTTCATTGTCATTTGATTGCAAAGCCACGGTGGGTGATTCATTCTTTGAATCATGCTCAACTTCTTCATTGTATTTTGATGGGAAATTAGTTGTTAGAGGTTCTTCTTATTGAGAGAGGTTCTTCTTATTTTGATGGGAAATTAGTTGTTAGAGGTTCTTCTTATTTCTCCTTGAGTGGTAAATTTAATTTCTCCTTGAGCAGTGGGGGGACCGTGTTGGATAACCTAGAATTGGGTCTTGCATATTTTTATCAAGATTGAGGACAGATTTGATATTTGTTTTTTTCTTGTACTGATATATGAGGAGCTTTTTCTAAATATTGAATCGCACGGGCAAGCTAATTCATGGTCTATTCATGCAAATGTGCACTATTGTTGATTGATTTCTTTTGTAGATGTTAACAATTTGTCATTTCTGTTAATTGGTTTTATATGAAATAATTATGAATGGATTATGCAATTTCACATACCATGGATGATTTTATGATTTTGAAACCAGGTTTATTTTTTGTTTTTGTTTTTGTTTTTCTATATTTTATTTTATTTTTCTCTATTTTTTAGATTAGGGGTGTAAAAAATATTAATGCGGGCTCATGTTCCATACCTCTCATAACTCCACTTACTCATTGCAATTCCTTCCCACAATGCACGTGGGACAAAACATTAAGCATATATATCAATGGTTGAAAATTAATTAAAGAGGAGATGGATGATTGTTGGATTATCTCACTTCCAAGAGTCATATCTACAGTTTTAGCTGGCCAAATTGAGCAAGAAATGGCTCGTTGGAAATATTCATGTGTGAGGAACATGTTGGAGTAGTTATTTTTGTCATATTGATAGAAGAAATTCCCCCAAAAATTGAGAAAAGTGGAGGTGCAATTTTGCTTGGATATTGGCTAATAATTTTTTTGTTGCCCATAAATCAAGTTTTTGATGGCCAAACCAAGAAAGCAAAAGCTCATTGGAAAGATCAAGACTTGATGAATAACATGAAATAGTTTTTCTTTCTGAATTGACATTAAAATTTTCTTAGATTTTAATTTATTTATATAGTTGTTAATCTCTCGTCTTTTACTCAAATATATTGAATTTATAAAAAAAATTGTCCTTGTCATTTAGCTATGATTTATTTTATTTTATTCGATTTGATAGGAAGGAGATGAGGTGAACAATTTTAAACACACAGGAAAGAGAGGAGATGAAAAGTGCAAATGAGAAACAATTCTAGTAGCAATGATTGAAAAATATTATAAAAGTAACTTCTCCTTGAGTGTGGGAGCTTGGATAACCCAAAATTAGGTCTTGCATATTTTAATCTATTTTGAGGATAGATTTGAAAGCTATTGGTTTTTTGTTTTTTTTTACCTCTATATGCGGAATTTTTCTAAAGATTGAATATATTGGGAAGCTAATTCATAGTATGTTCATGCAATTTTGCACTATTGTTGATTGATTGTTTTCTATAGATGTTATCAATTTGTCATTTATGTTAATTTGTTCTATAGGAAATAATTATGAATGGATTATAACTCAATTGTGGCCAATCTACTAGCCAATCTATGATGGATTTGACTTTTCCAGGGTCAACTGAGATCCCTTCTCTTGAAATCACATGTTCTAAACATTGCACTTTTTCCTGATAAAATTCACATTTACTGATTTTGCATACAATTGATGTTCTCTTAATTCTTGCAGAACCAATATTAAGTGTTCTTCATGTTCTTTGGTCTTGGAATAGAGGGTAAATGATACTTATTCTTAATGGTCATTTTATTTAGTTTCATGTAATGAATACACAATCTAAAATTTTCATCCTTCTTTTTAACAAACAGGATTGGTGCTCCCCATGGAGACTCACTTTCTCTAATGTATTGTTTATCCTTTAATTCTTGAAGTTACATTTTTAATTCAGTCAAATAAAAAACACTCATTTTGTAGGGTGCTTTAGATATCGTTGTAGCTCTAAGAATTAAATCTATTGTAAATTCTATATCCCTTTTAAGAGGTAGTCCTGAAATTTCTTTTGGAAATTTCTTTTGGAAATACATCCTGAAACTCATGCAATATAAAATCATCAATCAACAAATTTTTAACCCCTTTTTATTTGTTTTCATTTATATGTACAACCCTTACTTGCATTTTGTTCCATCTGTAAAGAAAAAATATGCCTTAGAGACACACCATGAGGTATTCATTTAATGGTTTTGCCTGATCAAGTTCTTCTAAAGACACACCATGAGGTATTCATAAAAATGATGTCGAATTTATGGTGGATTTGAAGTGGCGGTATAATCGAACAGGGACCTCTTTACGGGAAAAGAAAATGTTCGCATCACCAACGTCTAAATCGCGAAAGACTTGCACAATCAGTTCAAAGACAAATTTGAAGGGATTCCAAATCCCATGAGCCGCTCATGGAGTTCTACTGATAAACATGTTCTCCACAGTATGCACCAGGTTGATTTGATAATTATCGATCATATTGATTCCTTTCACATGGACGTGACCCCTCCATCACAAGTTCGGAAATAAATCTGATATAGATCTTATGTTCTCTAACAACATCCATTTATTACTTGCAATAAATGGATAGCAGGTAGATGGATTAGTCCAGAATATTAGATGAAGGCACTAAAGATTCAAAAAGTTTATCATCATTTGAAGAGAACCAAGGTAGTTTCATTGATATGACACCGATTGTCTGGACTCCATAAAAAGAAGTTACAGGTTTGGGGATGCCTGTGAATTTTCTCACGAGGTATTCAAATGATTTGGCTACGTTTGGACCACTACCCAACCCGGCGCTGCAAGGATGGGCGTAATTACTATCACAAGGTTTGTTTATTTGCTTGCACGCCTAACAAGTTGCACCTTTCACACAGACTGTCAGTTGGTTAGAGTAATGACTTTCAGTGGCTCGATTTTCCCAAGAGTAACTCATAAAACCTCGCCATCACTTGGAGTATGTCATGACCACGACCACACAAACAACAAGATTCAGCGGCTTTCCTCTTCGAAAATGGCCGCAATGAGATGAATATTAAGCGTTGTGTTTGGGTGGTTTTATTTGTTGGATTTACATACGGATATGAACTGTCGTCCAAGTCAGACCCTAGTGATCCTCGTTCCACCGTGCAATGGTTGGTTGCTTTGAAAATAGAAAATGAAGAGGGAGTTCGCCATAAAAGGGAGGAATTGAATGTAGGTTGATTAAACCTGCAAAAGGCGTGGCAAAGACCTTCGTTATTCTTAATGCAATCCTTCCCACTTACGAGCAAGTTGTTTCTACATTGGAGGCAGTTGCTGCAACATGGGTTCATCTGGATGAACCATCTCTTATAATGGATCTTGAGCCTCATTAGTTGGAGACCTTTTGTATAGTGAGGCGCTTTCGTCATTGTACCAAAGTAGATTGTTTTTTGGTTCCATCTTGTTCCATGTATTAAGAGGGCCGAGAGTTAAAAACATGCATATTGTGGATCGAACCAGCGACTCATTTCATAGTAGTAAAGTGCTTTTGCCAATACACTATGGTGTTATATGTTGTATTGTAATAGTTCTGATTTCTTTTTGTAGTGTTATTCTTAAATGATGCATTTTGTAATAAGGGGTAATTATCCACTCTTAAAGATTTTGAGAGTGAGAGAGTCCTTTCATGGATGTCTAAGCCTCTTTGGAAACATTGAAGGAAACGATTGAAATGTTTGTCTTGATATCAACTAGACTGCATATTGACGTAAATTTTCAAGTAACGACATCTTCATTCTGAAAGACAAAGGTGAAGGGGAAGAAGGGTGCGGATTTTCAGAGACATTTGTTATGAAGATTGAGCAGTGGAGTGTAATACTCTTCCTAGAATCCACTTGCAGATATTCAAGTTACATTTTCTCTCTCTACTTTTGGAGGACCAAAAGTGATTTTTGTGGGGAGATATGATCCAAGAGGATCTCCACATAGGGAATTATTACTTTTCACACCATGGAGAAAATCATGAAAATTTTGATTGATGATAGGTGACATTGAATGATTTATTTAAATTGTAAAAATGATTAATAATTTAAATGAGTGTGAGAAGCTCATGTAGTATTCATTCAAATTGGAAAAATGAGTAATACTTGAAGTGAGTGAAATTACTCATGTATTTTTCATTTTATTTGTAAAAAGGGAAATTAGCTATGTGAGAATCTGCCTCACAAATTAGTTTCCCATTTCAATTTGAAGTTGAGAGTCTCATGAGTTGTTTTGAGATTCTTCCTCATTATATCCTAAGTAGTTTCCTAGTCTCAAGGGGAGGTTAAGAGTCTCATATTTTGGTTTGAGATTCTTTCTCATTTTGTCCTTTGAGTTGTTATTAGATCCTAAAATTGTGGATCTTGTCTCCTTGAATTATGGAGCTAAGGAAACTATTTAAACTCCTTGTTGGGAGAGATTTGGGGAGGCCCTTTGAGGAGAAGAAGCAGGCAATCATGCTTGTAGTTTGAAAGCCCCTTCTTTGGGAGAGTTGAGCCCCTTTATTTGGAGAATTTTTCCCTACATTGGGAGATCCTTTAAGCCCCTTCAATGGGAGAATTGTGCCCCACATTTGGAGATCCTTTCAGTCCCTTCATTGGGAGAATTGTGCCCCGCATTGGGAGAGCCTTTCAGCCCCACATTGAGAGAAGTTTGTATCCCTTTTTGTAAAGGAGAATCAACCCCTATTTTGGAGAAGCAATAATAAATGGTTCATTGTTGTAGTGGGCCCATAGACGTAGCCAAGACATCTGGTGAACTATGTTAACATATGTGTGTCAAATTATATGTTTGATTTTTTATTGCATGCTCGCTTAATTAAGTAGATATTTAATTACACATATGCACATAATTATGACAAATTTTCTCATGTTCATATGCAATGATTAGAAATT
>ML784488.1:388350-404308 GCA_009831015.1 Picea engelmannii
CCAAAATGAGGGAGATTTCATGTAACATAACACCTTAAAATAATAATAAAACATTAAAATAATAACGAAAAAATTAAACAAATTATATATATATATATATATATATATATATATATATATATATATATATATATATATATATATATATATATATATATATATATATATATATATATATATATATATATTAGGTTGAATCTATTATATTTTGATTTTCTCTAGCTTCAATTAATAGATCACCAAAACAATATAGTGATTACATAGGTCGTAATATATTAAAAAAATATATTAATATCTTAATATATTTTATAATACTTTAATATTAATGTATTAAACTAACACATGTCCATGTTAATCCCGGATCTATCAAACATCGAGAGAAATCAAATCTTTGTAGGTGAAAATCTTCAACTTTCCTCAAGTTTTGCACTCTAAAAAAGGTTTTCACCTAGATAAATTTGATCCTTATATGGCCTTGATACATCCATAGATTTGGGGTTAACATAAATATATGTTGGTGAATAAAACCAGGTATTTAGAGCATTTAACTCCTTATGACCCTTTCAAAGGAGGTTAACTACTTGGAGCATTATTTTATTATGATTTGATTTTATCAAAGAAATACATCATTATTATTTTATTACGATTTGACCTTATCAAAGGAATAAATGATTATTCTATTGTAAAAGGATATTTAAAATCATGGTTTAATGATTTACACATGGTATTGTTTTTACCCATGGTTTTTGTAAATGGTTTAGAATTTTCTCTTGGTATATAAAAAGAGAAGACCTATCACTTATAAATGAGATACTATTTGGATAATAAAGAAATATCTTCTCAAACAATGATACTATTTGGTGTAAGTTTTTTTAATGGTAATTTTAATGCTCTAGTAACAACTAGATCAATAGAATAAGGGTTGTAAAAGTTTTTTCAATTAGATAAGGTATGCTTTACAACTTATTTTATTCCTCAGTCATTAACTAAATCTTATATTCCTAAAGCTAAATGTTTTGAGCTTAGCCTTTTTGTATGGAATTCAATTAAAATATTTAACAACTTCTTTAGATTTGATATTTGATGATTATAATTTACTCAACAAATTTCCAACAAATTATTTGTATCTTGGATGTCTTTTTATTCATTATGTGACAAAATATCTTCAAGAAAACTTTCAATAAATTCACTATATGTTGGATCATTGTTTTATTCATTAAGTGGTAAAATATCATCAAGGATTTTATGGAAACATATTTTTCCTTGAAAACTAATTTATTTTTTAATTGGTAAAAGATCTTAAGGATTTTTTGGGATTCCCAATTACATTTCTTCCATGACTCTTTTTAGGGGAGATTAATAGAATATCACCTGTATTTTAAATATCCATACTACCGGATGTGTTGGGCCTTGACCAAGTTTTGGGAGATACTTAGTCAAGTTGACTTATTTTGGGACTTCGACAGCCTGTCGAAAGAGGAGCGCAAGACAAAGCAGAGATCGTGGGATCTCGGCCCCTTTTTGGGTTCTTTTTGGGATTTGGAATTATGTAACGGATATGGGATGTCGGCCCATGGGTTTACCCATGTTTAGGCCTATTTTGTAAAGTATAAATAGATGTCTAGGCAATGTAAGGAGGGGCAACTATGTGATGTTAGGATAATATGCTAAGTGCTAGATCTATGTGATTGAAGGACTGTAAAGTGCTCTGTGCATACTGTGTGAGACTTTCAGAGCTAAGTGCAAGTCATTGTAAGAGGTTGTGGAAGGTTGTGTGCTTAGATATACTTGGGGAAGGAGGATCTAGTGAGTTGCGCAGATCTCCTATCTTATGCAGAGTAAGGTTTTGAGGCTCTGTGCATGTAACATATTGAAGAAGCTAATAAAGAAGAAGAGTTGGTGGACGTAGCCCCAAGGTGGGGATGAACCATGTATATGTTGTATTTCTCTGCTTTGTGCAATGTGTTGATGTGTTTATGCCTTTATTTTCTAAGTGCTTTGGTATAGATAGATAGATCTGATTATGCTTTGTGCTAATGATGTATATGAATATAGATCTGACCTATGTGAATATGCTCAGTGCTTGAATCTACTAGATTTAATCTACCTCTTTATGATAAGTGCTTAGATACATCAGATCTAAGTGAATGATGTGATTCTTTGTTTCATCTGCATAGTAGATAGTGGTTAAATATTGATGAACCTTCAGTGCTATGTGTTTTGTTAAGTATTACAATCACAGATCTGTGTCCCAGCTAAGGTTGCAGACACCTAAGTCCTGCAAACACCCCTGCCTCTACCTCGGGTGAGACTTCATCTGCTTCGCAGGTGTTGCCGAAAGGGTCGGTAGTTAGGGTTTTGTTGGTGCGTTGTTGTAGCATTGAACCCTGGGTCTACCCCTATGCCAAAAAATGGTTCTGTTGTCGGGACCTGAAAAATGTGATTGTTGGGAACTGAGGAAGAAGAAGCTTTTTGCAAAGATTCGACCTGAAATTGTGAAAGCTCTATGCGTAGATCCGTCGCTCTAGTGCAAAGTACTCTACTTAGTATGACAAGCTCTGTGATAAGGAAAATAAGTCTGATCTAAAGAAAAGAGGTAAGATCTGAAAGCTTTGTGCTTTGAGAAAGGTATTGTAGAGTAATATCTGCAATCTCTATGCTCTGATAAAAGTAAGAATATTGAAAAGTTCTAGATCTGAAAGATTTGTGCTCTGTAGAAGTAAGATAAGTGAAATTTTTTGTTTCAACAGTATGGATCTTGATGTGCTTGACATATTCTGTCCTAGCTTGAAAACTAGCACACTAATAGATGAAAGAAGGTTTGATATGAGTAGATCTGATAAGAATAGTGCAAGACATGTTATACCTATGCATAGAAAGAATGTTTGGACTAAGAAGTGGATGCAGGATCTTAGAAAGAAATGTTTGTAGGTTAGCTATTATGACCCTAGCACACAATATAGAAAGAGATGGGAATCATTTAAAAGAAAGAGAGGATTAACCCTCTGTTACAGTTGTAGAAAACTGGGACATCTTGCTAAGGAATGCCCTGGGAGAATACCTAGTTGTCTTTGTTGCAAAGCTATGAACCATGAAGTATTGAATTGTCCTAGAATGATTGCTAAGCTTGAAGGAATGAACATGAGAAAAGAAAACCCGAAGCCAAACCCAAAAATGGCAGAACCCCAGAAAGAATAAGAGAAAGTATTGCTACATATGAAAGAAACCCTGAATGATCATCGACATATCAGTCTATAAGATATCTTCAAAGAAAAATAATGCCTTGAAGCAAGAATATGAGACTTCGACATTGACTGTGTTCTAGATGAGGAAACATAGGTGAATATCATGACAAATAGAACTTGGGAAGCTATAGGGAGGCCTACTATGATTCCTTCATTAGGAGGAATAGGACTATTCAAAGGAAAGATGATAAACCTATGTGGAAATCTCACCCAGATATCTATGAATGCCAAGGGAACTTCGACAGTGGAAGATTTTGAGATTATTAAATTTATTGAGGACAACGCTCCATTTACTATGTTGCTCGGAAAACCTTGGATTGAAAGAGATCAGGCCATAAGGAAAGAAGAAGAAGAAGTTTTAGAACAATAGAAGCAAGAGTTAAAATAATTAATGGTTAGAATAATTGCACACTTAATTGAAGAACATAAGAACAAATCAATTCTGTTTAACACCAGAGACACAGATATCAAAGTTGCAAGAACACTAGAAGACCCACATAAGATTTAAGTACCTGTTCCAGATAAAAAAGGAGGATCACGCTCGAATCTTAGGAAATAATCTCAACAACGCGAAGTAACTATGCCGAAAGGCATACTGAGACGAAGCTCACTAGAAAGAAAGATAGAAATCTAAGTAAGAAGAGAGCTAAGATCGACAAGTTGCAAAAGGTTCTAGAGGGAACTTTGCAGAAGCAAAATTTGCAAAATTTGAGCTTCGTCAGGATAACGGAACAACGTCACATGGCACTTCGCCATGGTGAAGCAATATAGTCATTGGGACCAATATAACTGTTCGGTCGACCCTCCGAATAGGTATAAAGGCATTTATGGTTCGCCACCAAACCGTTGGACAATGTCGTAACGAACATAACAGAGTTAATGAAGGATTATCGCATGTTGCAAGAGATTCGTTACTAAGTTATCTATTTATCCCATCGTGCCATGCACTGAGAACACTTTTACTAACCGTGAATTTGAGCCCGCAGACTTGTTGATTTTATACAATAATCATTGTGTTATTGCCCTCTATCCTATTGCAGTGTCTAAGTTACTCCTCGAACCTGAAGATTTCCAACCCCGAGTGTGTATGTTGGATGACTTCAGCGCTGCAGAGAGAGTTGTCGAAGAAGTTCTAATCGACCTCATGATTGAAAGAGTCATTTCGATGTCTATAGGTGTACAAGCATCATCGACGAGAGGACTGCAAGCCTCTTCGTCAACTCCTCGCAGAGCCAGAGCATCCCGACCATCAGCAGAAAAGAGAACCAATCATAAATACGACCTAGCAAATGCGAAATTGATTCCATTCATACTGCTTGATTACATCCCACCTCTGGATGGTGCAGTGAATTGTGATAGTGTGCCAAGAGACTTTGAGTACACTATGGTCACTGCATACCTCCCGAAGCAGATACACGCAGTTCGAACAGAATAGGATAAGATCACAGTGTTGAAGTTCAGTGAATTCAACCTTGGATATTGCAAGATCTATGGTATGCTCACCCCATACAAGTACCTAACCAGAACTAAAGGGAAGAACTCGAAGATCATCCCTCAGTCATGGAAAATGAACCTCGCGCAATCCACCCTGTTGAATGTTATGAAGATACCACACTTCAGACGAAACTAGGAATTCAATGCATGTGTCAAGCTTCTACTGTTGTGTTACCATGGCGGCTACTTATGGCTAGACCGCCACATTACAATTGAACCAACATCGATCCAATGGATCACAGGCCTGAGTATGCAAGGACCTGACTCGCAGGAATTTTATCCAAGAAAATCCGCAGATCACGCACTAGCACAAAAGATCAAGGACACCTATGGCAATATTGAGAAGGGAACAAGAGGCTACAAGGTAGCTTCCATCCAGAGTGGCGCAGTGCACCTCACATGTCAACTAATCACTGGAAAGTTAGTAAGAAAGAACCGACCTATGCAGGTCACTGACTTTGTCATTGACCTCGTAGGGAAGTGCACAAAAGGCCTACAAATGAACTGGGCGAAGTACCTAGTTAACAAGTTGGAACTAGATTTCCGAGAAGCATAGGATTAGGGTTATGAATTTCATTTCAGCTAGCTCCTAGTCCTCATTGCATTTTTTTCCTGGGAGATGCCAGAAGGAGCGACCTTCCCCAACATACAACCATTTGAACCGCTTGTCGTGAAGTATGCTACCATGTGGTATTCAAATGATATGAACAAACAGTGGCAGTCGAATGTTGTGTTTCATACGTACTACCTCCAGATAAAGTGAGCCATCTAAGTCGAGCCTCGCATGACCCCGAACACATTACAAAGGTTCTGACCTTTGATGAAGTTCAACGCAGATCGACACTTCATCTACATTACAGCACGAGAAGATGAACATTAAGAGAAACTCCAATAATATTACAAACTTATAGAATAAGACCTTGACGATATCACCAAGGAATGTTCCATTGACCTCCTTATCCCCGCCAACCCCGCAGAGATATCTGATACTGACAACCTAGAAGACACCCATAAAGAACATAATACACCTAGAACCAGCAGACAGAATAAGACTAGGGAGGTCCAAAAATTAAGCAATACCTCAGTGAAGACCACGTCCATGTCACCTGACCGAGGGGGTGGTGACTGAAATATCCCTGATCTGGCTGATCAAGATATTTTCTATGGTTCTAATGCCCTGGCATGCAGATCTGATACACTGGGGGTTTTTGGATGCGTTTTAGCTGTGTGTTTGATGTGTTCTTTGGTTATTGTAGTTGCATGTTGGTTATTGCAGGTGCATGTGGGTTATTACATCTGCATGTTGCATATTTAATGTTTAACAATGATAAAAGAGTGCATGCAAGAGTATAGAATGTCAACTGCTCAATATCATGAACAATAACAGTTCAAGCATGGAAATACAATAGCCTAATGGAAATATAGAATCTGTACTGGAATACAATAGAATAACAAAAAAATACCTGTGATCATACGAAGATAGAATATCTGATGCATCCACGGATAGATCGGCAAAAATGAGCGATTCCGGAGAAATACGGTAACCGCTACTAGCTGGAAAATACTATCTGAAGAACCCACCGTCAGAATGTGCTCGGAACTGCTCCAATAGATGCACCCTGATCTCTATACTAGAATAGATGTCTGTCGAAACTTGGATCGGACCTCTACGACACCGGATCTGGACCCCTGGGGGGGTTGTGCCCCTCCTTGGACACTGAATGCACCCCAAAAGATTCCACTGTCAGAATCGGCTGCTATATGGCTCAAAACGATCGTCTCGTCAAATGATGAAATGGGTCGAAAGAGTTTGGTCAGATCTGCCCTGGAACATCTGCATGCAACGCCAAACGTCTGTCCCGAGTGACTGCGCCCAAAATGGTTGGATGGATCGATATGCAAGATTTCACCATCGGAATCTGACAATAGATGGCTCAATGGAAGCGCCCTAGCTGGATCTCTACTGGGTCAGAATGAATCTGCAATCGGGACACAGGTCTACTGCAGATCTCTGAATCCTCCAAATAGCTTGCGCCCTCCTTGGCTGAGCTGCGCCCTCCACACTGAATACTCCTGAAATGAATGGTGAAATACCTAGATGGTATCTCCGATGGGCTAGGGTGTGTCTCTCAACATCGAAACCGATCAAGGGTGGTGGTTTCCTCCATAAATCCACAAAACAGTAAGGTCGACTCTCCTCCTCCTCTGGAAGCTCTCAACATCAAATCATAACAATGCATAATGAGGAATTAGGTCAAATTCCTCCCTTTATATCTTTCCTGACCTAATTTTTTGTTGACCTCACTTAACCTAGGCGCCTTTCCTCCTAAAGTGATTTGATTGTCAATTAAGTCCCCCCTTAAAACCTTTTCATTCTAATTCTCCGTTGACTTAGGCTTAAGTGACTTTTCCTAAGTATTTTGGCTTAATTCATCATTTAGCCATTAATTCCTCCTTATTTGTCCATCTTGTTCCTTGTTTGTGCCTGACTATAGTCTACGGGAACATATAGACTACTAAGTCACTCCCTGCTAGCCTACTCTTGGGAACGGGACATCACAGTGATGAAGTAGAAGCTGAATAGAGACCAAGCGAAGTAACACTGCCCAGAGACAAGGTGGACCCATTGAATAAGAGGAAGGTTCCCCCCCCGAAACCTTCTTCTCGGAAGAAGTCAAAATCCACCATGACCAAGATGCAGTCTGTCCTCACCTCTGATGACTTTGAATTCATCATAGCAGCCCTGAATGATGCTTCACTAGAGATAGCAGAAAAATGAGGAGCGAAGTAGGAATAAAGGTATGATAGGATTGAAGTCAAGCTCTAAGGGGTACAATAGGCTCTTCAATCTAGTTGTGCAGTCTCCACTACGCCCCTGCCATTGGGAGAAACAAATTTAGGAGATGAGCCAGCCCAACTCCACCAACTAGCTGAGACAGTCGAAGCTCGCCTTCGTTGAGCACAAGAGGAAACAAAACAAGCCACCCAGGCTTTGATGCAAGTGCAAGGAGTACTTGTAGAGAAACGTCAAACTGCAGAATAGGAAAAGATTTCTCTCCAAGAAAATGTCGATGAAGAAAAAGTACAGATACAACAAAGAATAGAACAGTTGTTCGCGGAGCAACTCTAAGTGAAAGAAGCGATCAACAGAGCGCTTCACTCTGTGACAATCGTAGAAATAAAGACAGAGGACCGAGTCACGAATCAAGTACAATAGCTCACAACAGTTATTTAGCAACTACAACAACACATAACATACTTAGAGCTCCGCGCAGTGCCCGAGAATCCACAGGATGTAAGGGATCAAAGAGAAGCAACTGCTTGAAGCACAGTTGAGTGAATAAAATCCCTTGATATGGAATGCAAGAAACTCACCGATCGCAGTGCCCAGACCTACGATCAACTCATTGAGAATCTAGAACTGAAGGCACTGGAGTCGCAGCTCCAAGAGGAAAAGTATCAAGCCGAAAAGATACAAGCGCAGTTGAAGCCCCTTTCAGTTGTGGAAAGAATGAAGCACCCCCAAGAGAAACACACTACACATCAACCGATCCACACTATCCATAACAAAGTTACGGAAATAACTCAGAGGCTCCAACCTGTACAAGATAAGGCCTATCAATTGTTCATAGAGGTTGAAGGTTGAGGAGAAGAACTGGACCAGGTTGTCATTGAAGTTGAACAGTTCCTCGAAGGACCTGTGAACGAGGTAGTCATCCAAGAGTTTGTTGCACAAGAGGTCATGGCATAGTAGCAAGTCGAAGCAGCTCGAGCCCAGCTCGAGGCTTTCAAAGTAGAACTACCCAGATCATAGTGACTTGAGACGAGTCACAGGTGAGTGTTGGGGGCATGTTGGCCCTTGACCAAGTTTTGGGAGATCCTTGGTCAAGTTGACCTATTTTGGGACTTCGATAGCCTGTCGAAAGAGGAGCGCAAGACGAAGCATATATCGCGGGATCTCGGCCCCTTTTTGGGTCCTTTTTGGGATTTTGGATTATGTAATGGGTATGGGATGTTGGCCCATGGGTTTACCCATGTTTAGGCCTATTTTGTAAAGTATATATAGATGTCTAGACAATGTAAGGAGGGTCATCTATGTGATGTTAGGCTAATATGCTAAGTTCTAGATCTATGTGATTGAAGGATTGTAAAGTGTTATGTGCATACTGTGTGAGACTTTCAGAGCTAAGTGCAAGTTATAGTAAGAGGTTGTGGAAGGATGTGTGCTTAGATATACTTGGGGAAGGAGGATCTAGCGAGTTGCGCAGATCTCATGTCCTATGTGGAGTAAGGTTTTGAGGCTCTGTGCATGTAACCTATTGAAGAAGCTAATAAAGAAGAAGAGTTGGTGGATGTAGCCCCAGGGTGGGGGTGAACCACGTATATGTTGTGTTGATCTGCTTTGTGTAATTTGTTGATGTGTTTATGCCTTTATTTGCTAAGTGCTTTGGTATAGATAGATAGATCTGATTATGCTTTGTGCTAATGATGTATATGAATATAGATCTGACCTATGTGAATATGCTCAGTGCTTGAATCTGCTAGATTTAATCTACCTCTTTATAATAAGTGCTTAAATACATCAGATCTGAGTGAATGATGTGATTCTCTATTTCATCTGCGTAGTAGATAGTGGTTAAATATTGATGAACCGTCGGTGCTAAGTGCTATGTTAAGTATTACAATCACATATATTTGTCCCAGCTAAGGTTGTAGACACTTGTGTCCTGCAACTACCCCTGCCTCTACCTCAGGTGAGACTTCATCTTCTTCACAGGTGTTACCAAAAGGGTCGGTAGTTAGGGTTTTGTTGGTGTGTTGTTGTAGCATTGAACCTTGAGTCTGCCCCTGTGCCAACAAGATGTTTCAAGAAAAAATATAGGGTTTGGCTGGTTTTGTGAATAGATTTCAATTTAAACCTAAAGATTGAATTCACATTAAATTTCCAAACCGAAGATTTCAATGCGTCCCAGATCCATTAATCTACCCCTATTTCTTCATTGTATGGACAATTTCATGGATTTTCCGAAGTCGCATCTGAAATTCACCATCATTTCTGAAGGTTCACTGCCAAATATTTTAGTTCTAGCAGGTTTCCATATTTCATCTCTTGCATCCAACATTTATGAGGATTTTGAAGTATTCATGGTTCTTTATTCTTTCAATCAAACCTGGAATTGCATTTGATTGCGGGTCAGATCCTCGGTTTTTAGCTCTGACCATCATTTTAAGGGCTGGTCTGTATACGAACCTAACTCATCGGTGGTTTCAAAACTGAAGATCATCTTCCTTTTCTCTGAGAATTGTTGCAAGCAACATGGATTTCAAATCTAGGTTGTGTATCGAGCTGCAAGTGTTACTCAGTGATTGTTCCATTCATCATAGTGGATATCTGTGCTATTTGCGGCATGGAATTTTCTCAGATTTGGTTTATGTATACCGTATAGTCAATGATCTATAATACATTGTGATCCAGGAAATAACATTGATGCTCATTGCTTAAATTGTCTTACTACATTAAGTGTTAGTGGATTTTCATTGACAATGAATGATGATCAACCATATATAGTGGTAAATGAGAAATTTGCTATAGTACATGATGCATCTGGAGCACAACACATATTTGGATCTCTTATTTTCCAATTTATTTTCAAATGTTGTTTATTGATGTTAATGTGAATGTTTTCATTTTCTTTTAAGCACCTCACATTAAATCCAAATTATGTTAGATATTTTTCTGAGCAAGAGTTTTAGTGAGTTTTAACCATGTGATCTAGAGTCTATAAATAATGCTAGCCCCGTGACCCAAAATCTATAAATAGGCTCGTGAAACACAAATAAATACTCATAAGACTTGAACTTTGTCTCTCCTGATTGAAACTCTCGATTGAAACTCTCTATTAGTGCCCACTCTTAATATTGCATTAGTACAAATTGCATTAAACCACATTTGAACACTTCCACTAAACTTAGAATATCCTAAATCCCATACACTAAAGATATTGGAAGTACACCTCACAAGTAATCTTCACATGCAACTACTCTTTTCTCCTATTAAAAGACCTTCGATGTACTCACTATTCCCAAAACATCCCATACAATGCTCCCAACGAAATTGTGGCAAATATAAATATTTTGAGGAAGAGATTACAAGTTGCTAGCCTCTGTGGGATTCGATATAGTGCCTTTCTGGCATTTTTTCACATCACTTGCCTCATTATCATTTAGTTGAAGAGTTCACGTTTGTCGATTATGGCACTTGTAACGATAATCCTCAATTTGTTATCATTAAACATCCTTCTAGCAATTTTGTCATGAATGATCGAATGACATTTATTTGTCTAAAAATCCTAAAGATTTTTTACTTGTTATGCTTTCATCTTCCCCTAGCCTACGTAATGCTAAGATTTTTTATTTCTTATGCTTTTTCATTATCATTTGATTGCAAAGCCACGGTGGGTGATTCATTCTTTGAATCATGCCCAACTTCTTCATTGTATTTTGATGGGAAATCAGTTGTTAGAGGTTCTTCTTATTGAGATGGAACCAACTATCTGGATTTCCTTGGGTTTCTGAAGAGATCCAGACCCTCATATTTCATTGCATTATGATTGATTTTCTTTTGAACACATTTTAACCTTTTTAGTTTTGTTGGTAGACTGATTAGTTTTGGCCTTCATTCCTTCTGTAGCTAGGGTTACTATTTGGGATCGATTTGCTGCACTTTGTAATTTTAGTTTATAATTGCAATTTGTAACTGCAACAGATCGATCCCAAATACTAACCCTAGCGTATGAAACCCAAAACAAATTAGTCTGCAAACAAAACTAAAAATGTTAAAAGGCTTTGAGAAGATAATCATAGTGTAATGAAAGATAAGGTCCTGGATGTCTTCCACGGATTTTAAGGAAAGAAACCAAATAGTTTCTTGTGCCCAAAGGCACTCTATAGTCAAGTATATGAGAGATGTACATGTAACTTAATTCATCAAAATATTAGTAAAAATTTCATAAAATAATAAATTGATATAAAAATAATAATAAAATAATAAAAAACATTAAAATATATATAAATAAAAAATACAACAATTAGACTCAATTAATCAATCAATATAATAATCAAAACATGTATATAGTACCACCAACATAGATCTATCTTAACCCCGGATTTATTAAGCCCCAAGAGGGACCCAATACTTCTAGGTGAAAACCTTTTTTAGAGTGCAAAACTTGAGGAAAAGTTAAGCTTTGCACCTCTATAGATTTTATCCCTCTGGGTGCTTGATAGAACCGGGTTAAGATGGATCTATGTTGATCGTAATATATACTTGTTTTGATTATTGTGTTTGATTAATTGAGCCGACTTGTTGTTTATATGTGTTTTTTTGTTTTTATATATTTTAATGTTTTTATCATTTTATTATTAATTTAATATCAATTTATTATTTTGTCGATTTTTTACTATTATTTTAATGCATCATGTTACATGGACATCTCTTCCATACTTGGGAATGTAAAGGGTCTTTTGGTGCAATCAACATGGATCCATCTTAACTTTTGGTGCAATCAACATGGATCCATCTTAACCCTGAATCTATTAAGAGCCGAGAGAGATCAATTATCTAGATGTGAAAACCTTAACCTTTCCTCAAGTTTTGCACTCTATAAAAGGTTTTCACCTAAACATATTGGATCCCTCTCAACTTTTGATAAATCCAGAGTTAAGATGAATCTATATTGTTTCCATCTCATAAATAACATCTGACAATGTCTTTTCAATCAAAAAGAATAAACAAACTACACATGATTCAAAGAATAAATCACTAAGACCTTACAATCAAATCACATTGAACAAATTGTAAATGAATCAAAATGCCAAAAATATTAAATATATTAAAATAGATCATACTATATAAATGTCGAATTTTTAGCATTAAGCAGGTATAACATATCAAGAATATTAGATAATCAAATCTTTACGATTTTGAGATAAGTAATCTATGTTTGATCTTTCAACACAAAAGATGATAACAAATGGAGGAGTACCCTTATAGATTCCATGACCAATGGTATGCCATATTTTCTTAAGCCCAACAAACCTTGGAAACCGTCGTATGGGATGTGTTTCGGGAATAGTGAGGACATCTAAGGGTTTTCAGTGGGGGGGAGAGAAGTTGTGGGGGTGTTTTCATTCCTCATGACCATTGTGAATGGCTATTCTATGGAACAGGGTCCAATTAATGATTAAGATTTAAATATAATTATTCATGACCATTGTGAATAGCTATTTTATGGAAGAGGGTCAAATTAATGATGAAGATTTAAATGTAATTATATGGAAGAGGGTCCAATTAATGATTACAATTTAAATGTAATTATTTATTGAAGTGGAAGAGGTCCAATTAATGATTTAAATCTAATGTAATTATTTATTGAATCGAGATTTTTGAATCATGTAATTATTTATTTAATTGAGATTTTTTTAGTTCAAGTATTCTTGTATTGCTTTCAAGTTGTTTTCATTATATAATAAATATTTTTTAAGTTGAGTGTTTAATTGAGATTTTTTTTTATTGAATCGAGATTTTTGAATCATGTAATTATTTATTTAATTGAGATTTTTTTTTAGTTCAAGTATTCTTGTATTGCTTTCAAGTTGTTTTCATTATATAATAAATATTTTTTAAGTTGAGTGTCCTAGGCTTCCTAAATTGTAGATTTGAAGTTCGCCCATAAATATTCGAAAACCTCACAAAAATGCATGGTAGAATGTTTTAAGCATGCCAAATTGTGAACTTGAATTTCAAATTTGGATATTGTAAAAAGGAAAAATGTATGAGAGGGTGTTAAAAAGTGAGTAGATGTTTAGTAGTCCATACTAAAAATTTCATTTTTTAACGTGGTTTATAAGTGGAAACTTCATATTCCTATGTTAGAAACAAAATCTATTAATGTATTTTTGTTATGAGAGCCCAAAAAAGGGCCGATAACTTGAAACCTCATATTTATATGTTAAAAATATTTCATTTTTTTCCCTAATACTAAGGGCATCATCAAGAAAGCCAAACTAGTGAACTTCCTTAACCATGAGGGGATCAAGAGAGAGCTCCCTACATTCAAGGTTGAGATCTCACTAATACTAAGGGCATCATCAAGAAAGTCAAACTAGTGAACTTCCTTAACCATGAGGGGATCAAGAGAGAGCTCCCTACCTTCAAGGCTGAGATCTCACATGGCCCTTTGAACTAATCCTTGATGCCTAAGAAAATGACCTTTATCACTAGGATGTGTGAGTTTTCTTACATAACTTCATCTTTTAATTTTTCTTAAGACAATTTTTCATAGAGATTGGTAATTCTACATTGAAATTGAAATAGATTTTTTTGAACATTTTCTTAGTAAAGCTATGATTTTATGATATTTGTTTTGTTAAAATAATAAAAAAAAAAATTAGTGGAAAATCTTGCATATGCTGAAGAAAAACTAAACATATAGAATAGTCAATTAAGCATAGGTGGTCATACTCCAATGACAAAGACACAATATACAAACCTAGGGCCTTGTTATACTAGATCATTGTGTCGAGCTGCAGATATACTAGATCAACATTTAATTGTCAACCCGGGAAGGTAGACTTAGAGGAACCAGCACAGGAAATGCAGGGCTGAAGAGGGGGTTTAAAGGATGCCAAACTAATCTCTGAACTGCTAAAAGAAACTTGCTGAAAGAAGCTACTGTACTCTACTTTGTTCGGCACTATTCTGTACTAACTTGCACTAACTTCATAACACTGCTCTGTATATGCATGTAAAAGGTCTACTGCACACTAGTGACTGAAAACAATTTAGATTCTGCTACTTATTACTCCACACAACTCAACAACCCTCTATTTTATAATGCAATGAAACCCTCTACTGTAATCAAAGGAAACTTCTCTATTTCTGTTAATCAATGGCTGAAAAGATAACATCTAAACTTGAAGCTTGAAATGTTAAACCCTCTGTTGTAAGTACAAATGCTATTTATGTTCTATGAAATCAATGAGAAAACGGTTGAAAGATAATGTCTATTGTAAATGTAATCTACACAACTTTGTTTCCATCGAAGGGGGCCCTGCCTTCTTTGTCAACAGACTGTCTCACTCAATGCATATTGAATATAACTAACAACAAATTGGCAATATCAGAAATTGAATTAATGGAACAACTCTTAACTATTTTATTGAAGATGAGAACAATACAGTGCTTGGAGACTTTCATTCCTCTATCTCCTCTATGCTACGTCTATCCTCCTTTTTCCGAGCATAACAACCCCTTTTTTGAACGTTTTAGATCCTTTACAATGTATGGCTTTGCGCCCAAGAAGTTACAAAACGGTTTTGAGAGATCATCGGAGGATGAGACACGTTTTGAGACATGTTTTACACAGTCAATCGTTCCATGTTATACATGCACGATTTCAAATGCTTGATGCCAGCTATTGAGTTCTCAAACAAACAGTTTCCCCCCTGCGTTACACATGCACAGATTTATGACTGCGTTACATATGCACGGATTTATGAAGTGGCAGAGGGCGCCAACAATTCCGTCAAGGAAAGGTCCAGCTGTAGAGATTCCTCCTCAAATTGCAGAGTACTCTGTTTAGCTTGTTCAGAGTCAAACTTATCTTGGCTGACATTTTGCATATTTCCCAATAACCCTAGAAACTGAAGTAAATGATGACCTTAATAATTTGCGTTACATCTTGAATAATATTGCCGAGATCTTTCTACCTAGAAAATTGAGAAGAAAGCATTCCCAAATAAAACACAAACATACCTTGGTTCTCCACTAGAACTACCGGGGATAAAAATAACCCCATGTCTTTTTGCAAACCATTTAACAACTTCAATATCATCAGAAGCACCAGTTGGTAACTTTGCTCTAGAGATAAATTACTCCTTGTCTGCCCTTTATAGCATTTGCACCAAGAGGTGATAGTGCATCCAAATTATATCTTTGTTTTTAAACCCTTTCCTTCACCCATTCAGGGCCAAGCTCCAGTGAATACGGAGCAAGATTTTGTCCAGTGATTGAAGCACATATTGGGATATTATCTTGTGCTCCAAGGCTCTCGACTTCAGGAGGATATGCTATATATCCAATTCGCCAGCCCATCATACCATAAGCTTTAGAAAAAGAGAATACATTGATAATGTGTGGAGCCTCTACACAAGTATGT